>JAVLUX010000001.1:42496957-42499457 GCA_032164185.1 Moxostoma hubbsi
AACACAAGATTCCTAAAGGAAAGAGTTTTACAGTGGAGAACCTTTATGTTCCACTAACAACTTCTATTCTGTGCTGTTGTGCGATAGAACCCAAAAACTAAAAGATTTATCTGAAGAACCTACAATAAAACATGAACAAAGCACCATACAGGAACTCAAGAGCCATACAAACATGGTTCCTGAACCAGAACCACTGAAGAACCTTCATAAATGTACAGTGCTGTTCTCATGCTACATACTCACAAAGAGACATAGCTCACTCTTTAACTAAAAAACTTTTCTAATGTCATCGTTTTTCCACAGATATGAAAAGCGATTTCAAAACTCTCAGTTTTCTGTCAGGAAAACACCATTATAATATGGATGAGAGGTGCAAACGTATTGAAATTAATGCATTGTGAAATGACAACTATTAGTGTGTACATGGTTTCTATGGTGGTTTGGGTGGTTGCAGAGGTGGTTTGGGTGGTTAGTTGTCGTTCTAGGTGGTTGCTAATGAGGTCTGGATGGTCGGTAAGGTTAGTTGCTAAAGTAGTCTGGGTGGTTGTTAGGTGTTCTGTGTGGTCACTAGGGTGGTCTATGTGGTTGCAAAGGTGTTCTTGGTGGTTGCTAGGGTGCTCAGGGTGGTTGCTAGGTTGCTATGGGTGGTTGTTAGGTGTTCTGGGTGGTCACTAGGGTGGTCTGGGTGGTTAGTTGGCGTTCTAGGTGGTTGCTAATGAGGTCTGTGTGGTCAGTAAGGTTAGTTGCTAAAGTAGTCTGGGTGGTTGCTAGGGTAGCAGTGCTGGTCTGGGTATTCAGTCTGTTTTTTTCTCTCTATCAAATCACTATGAGAAAAGGGTAACAGTGATGCTTGAGTTAACCACCACTAATTAGCATTTATATAAATAATTTGCCCTCATGACTAATGTCAGCGTTTTTCCAAAGTTATGGAAAGCGTTTTCAAAATTCTCAATTTTCAGTCAGGAAAAGTGCCATTAAAATATGAATAAGAGGTGCAAACGTATTTAAATTAATACATTGTCAAATTAAAAGTATTAGTGTCGAGATGGCCTAAATGAGGACACATCATGAGGACATATTGTTTATATTACAGTTAATTACGGGTGGATAAGTCAAGCATCACTATTATTATTTTTTTGAAAAAAACAAACAAAAAAAAAAAACAGACTGAACACCCGACCACCTTAGAAACCACCTAGACCAACCTTAGAAATACCCAGACCACCTAACAACCACCCAGAACACCATAGCTACCACCCAGAGCACCCCAGCAACCACACACAACACTAAAGCAACCACCCACAACACTAATGCAACCACCCAAAACACTAAAGCAACCACCCAAACCACCTTAGCAACCCCCCACAACACTAAAGCAACCACACCGAACACTATAGCAACCACCCACAACACTAATGCAACCACCCAAAACACTAAAGCAACCACCCAAACCACCTTAGCAACCCCCCAGACCACCTTAGCAACACCCCAGACCACCTTTAAAACCACATCGAACACCATAGCAAGCACCCACAACACTAAAGCAACCACCCAAACCACCTTAGCAACCCCCCACAACACTAAAGCAACCACACCGAACACTATAGCAACCACCCACAACACTAAAGCAACCACATCGAACACCATAGCAACCACCCACAACACTAAAGCAACCACATCGAACACCATAGTAACCACCCACAACACTAAAGCAACCACATCGAACACCATAGCAACCACCCACAACACTAAAGCAACCACATCGAACACCATAGCAACCACCCACAACACTAAAGCAACCACATCGAACACCATAGCAACCACCCAGAACACTAAAGCAACCACATCGAACACCATAGCAACCACCCAGAACACTAAAGCAACCACATCGAACACCATAGCAACCACCCACAACACTATCATATGACTTCAGAAGATTGGAATATAGCGCATAATTCATAAATAACTTTGTTATTTTTGGGTCCTTGCACAAATTGTCTTTGTCTAGAAAATAAACAGAATTCAGGTTTGGAGCAACAAGAGGATGAGTAAATGATGACATAATTGTAATTTTCAGGTGAATTATCCCTTTAAACCTCATCTCGTGTTGCCCTATAGACTGTGGAGTGTTGTAATGTTCTCTTTGAAGGGGTGTTTACTTAACTGCAGCAGATATTGATTTCACACACACACACACAGTGCCAAGGACACACTGCAGAGATGTCACTACCAGAACAGAAATGTGGTTCTTTGACAAGACTTGTGATAATGGACACTATTCTGACACAAACTGAGCTAAATTATCATATGAACCATTAACAGATTATAATTGAATTAATAACATGATTCTCTCAATATCAAATACAATAATCATTGATTTACAATAAAACACACACAGATGTGACCCGCAACTGTATCACACACCACACAACCACTATGATGTCATCAATAGTCCATTTATGAATAATAACTGCAGAATTACACCTGTCTAGATGTATAT
>JAVLUX010000001.1:42509457-42576957 GCA_032164185.1 Moxostoma hubbsi
TGGCCCTAACAGTGATCCTTGCGGAACACCACCATGTGCTGTTGAAGAGGAGGTCATCTAATCTCCGACAGACATTACAAACCAATCTAAACCACCCCAGATATTCCCAAATCTCTTTAATGCATTAGTCATTTAAACGGTGTCATTCGTTTCCTGCAGAGTTCTTCACGCTCAACCGGACTGCACCGGTTATCACAATAAATAAAACAGGCATCCGCAGTGACATTGTGTTTATTTATGTTCTCACATCAAGCAATACAAGATTGTAGACTAGCACAGGAACCAAAATATCAAATAACGGAATGGTAAACATACACTATATAAAGGTGAATCTCTGTAGTGTGAATAACATCAACAATACTTCCGTGCAAAACATGCAAAACATCACATTTACTCTTTAACACTTTCACTCGGTCACACATCAGCACATTATGGGTCACTCTAGAGAACTGTGTGTTAATGAAAGATGAGTGTTCATACTGCCAATGACGGTACATTCAAACACACACACACACATCTATTATATCATATCTATTATTAATAAAGATCTCACAGCCACCTGATTGAGTGTTATGGTACAGTTATTGCCTGATATTAGAAAACAAGACTAGATTAAATCTGACATTTGTATTATAAATCAATTGATCGTAACGCTGCGAACTTCTCATTTAATAATCAGAACATTAGAAACGGAAAGATGTATTTAAAGGAATGTTCCGGTTCAATACGAGTTCAGCTCAATCGGCAGCATTTGTGTTAATCACGCACTGACCGCGTCGGTTTAAAGTAATGTAATATTACAAACGTGTTGCCCAGATAACGTAGCAGCGGTAAACCAGGTAAACCCTCAACGGCCCCGTTGACTTCCATTGTAACTGCAGTTTTTACTAAACGAGGGACGAGTCGATATTATCGAAGGGAACATTCCTTTAAGATTGTAGATCCAGTACGATACCGTGTCCTAACCAGGTGCGCTGCGACACGTTTGTAGCAAAAACTCTCATAACAACAACCCAAGCCGACATGACAACAACAGAAACCATGTCGTGGCGGCAAGTTTCCAGGACAAGCTCATGAAGCTACGAGTCAAATTTGGTCCAATCAGATTTCATTGTGGGCGGGGCTACACAGCACAACACAGTGTTACCCGAAACCCAACTAGTGACAGTTTGCCAAGGACGAAAAGCAGCATTCAATATAGAAGAGATAACGTTATTCATTTGCCGCTTTGTTACGTGGCGTCTGGTTAGGACCGGGCATGAGATCAGACGGCAGATGGCACAGAACATTTATATCTGTTATCCTCTAGTGAAGATGCATTTACGCATCCACAGACCTGAATAAAATTACCGGAAGTTACGAAAATATGAAACTCTCTGCTACGGTTTTTAACCATATGTGCGTTAAACTGCGCCCCCTGTGGATAATCATGGGTGACCGTACACAAAACATCATAAAAGTAGTCACGGCAGTGCGCAGCGTTTGACCCACGGCACACATTTCAAACGAAGGCCGAACTGCTCAAGGCATCGAAAGAATTAGCGATTAAAACATGGTCCATCAACCGAAACAAATCTCACAGTTCTGCCTTGACACGGACAGCGTCACGCACAAGATTACTCGCAATGTTTACCTGCTGCACTCGAGCAATTTGCTGAACAATAAAAACGATCTCGGTCATATCACTTGTGCTTACAAACGTCACGGAACCAACAACGAACGATTAAAACTACAGAAGTAACTAGCATTACAATCTACTGTGGAAACAAATAATACCGCACTATATTCAGGTGTTGTAAGACTGATCGCTCGCACTCGTATACACACATGTCTAGCGCATGCCATTTAACAATCATGGCATCCGTGGGCATACCACGATCAAATAAGTCTCTATATGCTGCTTTAGGAAACATCTAGTACTGTGTTAAACTGAGATTAAACCTCCATGAGATTAAACTACAAATGAATCGCCCCCTGCTGGACAGTCCAGATAAATCTAGCTTATGACACTATTTGGTCGTAAATTGCTTCTAGAAGGTCCGAAGCTTGTTTGGGTGGTTGATGGCTGGGCCAGCAATAAACCAGTTCCAAACACCAACTGGAACACCTGGTAGTACCTGCACATGAAGTACCAGCTGGCCAATTTGGACCAGTAAAAACTAGCTACGATGTTCCCCAAACCAGCTTGACCACCGTAAGCTGTCATGACCTTGTTGGACCTGGTTTTCGTTTGCTTGTAGCTGGTCTAAGATCATTTCTAGCTGGTCATTAGCTGGTACAAGCTAGTCTAGATGGCTACTAGCTGATCAGGCCGAGATCAACCTGGTAGACCATTAAGTCAAGCTGGTTAGAGCTGGTAACCCACTTTGGACCAGCAACTTACCAGCTACCATGTTCCAAAAACCATCTTAACCACCTTAAGCTGTCATGACCTGGTTGTCGTTTGATGGTAGCTGGTTGTAAGTGGTTTCTAGCTGGTCATTAGCTGGTCCAAGCTAGTCTAGATGGTTGATTAGCCGAACTACTCTCTGTTCAGACCAGATATCGTTATTGCATTTTATTTCTCTTAAAACAAAAAACAACAAGCACTTAAAACAAGCAAAATAGAAAGTTTTCTATTCGAGTTCAAGCAAGAATACTGTTAATTTCTGAACTGAAACATCACTTTTGTTTGCAGCGATGAAGCATCACTTTCGCAAATGATCGCGATATTGCAACGCGCCATCCTCATTGGATTCGCAGAGTTTACGCAGAGTGTAAAAGATGTGTGTAATGTTGAAAGGCTAAATTTAAGGAGTCACGAGCATCAGGCAGGACGTTTTGTCTGTGCATGAGAAGGAATTCAGAGCCAGCAACAAATCAAATAAAAACAACTGAAATGCAATAAATAAAACAATGCAAAATAGACGATGAAACCAAGAGTCAAGGAGCACACATCCACACAAATACACTCACACACACACACACGGAGCACTTGACTGTTTCTCCACGTGACTCTGTAATGTCTATAATCATCCTCCTCCTCTGAGTCACTCATCGAAAGGAACTGGGAGTGAAGCTGTAGCACAGATGCACAATAAAGGTGGCTGTTGGGTTGCTAGGCAACCACGGGGGGGGGGGGGGGGGGGCGGAGCTTAGTGAGGCAGAGGCACCAGGATGTCCACGTAGTTGACGGGGAAGAATCCTGATTGGCCGTGGATCATGCCTTCGTACCAGTTGTCATCGATCTTATTGGTCAGAGTTATGATGTCACCCTCCTTGAAGCCGAGCTCGCCCTCGTTCTCCGGATCGAAGTCGTACAGCGCACGACAGCACGGCTGATCTAACGGAGCTGAGAGAGAGAGAGACACGGTTATTATTGTTAACCAAAACACAATATATTCACGTTAAAGTAAAACAAATAGCACTTTGCAAAAGAGCATAAACGAAACATTGACTATCATGTGAACGACAGTGCGAATGAAGACGAAATCAAATAGCACAAGTTTAGATCTTTTCAAGACCTCCTTTGATTATTGATGCATTTTGGCCAATGACTACTCAGAGCTCGTCAAACCGACTGAAACCATTAAAGACTGTTTGTTTATTGTTTTTGTATTATTATGCAGTAGTCTTTATTCTCTTGAATGTTTTTACACTGACTATCACCGCTGGAGTCACGAGTTTGAATTCAGGGCGTGCTGAGTGACTCCAGCCAGGTCTCCTTAGCAAGCAAACTGGCTCGGTTGCTAGGGAGGGTAGAGTCACATGGGGTAACCAAATTGTCCCAGTTGCTAGGGAGGGTAGAGTCACATGGGGTAACCAAATTGGCCCGGTTGCTAGGGAGGGTAGAGTCACATGGGGTAACCAAATTGGGCCGGTTGCTAGGGAGGGTAGAATCACATGGGGTAACCAAATTGTCCCGGTTGCTAGGGAGGGTAGAGTCACATGGGGTAACCAAATTGTCCCGGTTGCTAGGGAGGGTAGAGTCACATGGGGTAACCAATTTGTCCCGGTTGCTAGGGAGGGTAGAGTCACATGGGGTAACCAAATTGTCCCGGTTGCTAGGGAGGGTAGAGTCACATGGGGTAACCAAATTGTCCCGGTTGCTAGGGAGGGTAGAGTCACATGGGGTAACCAAATTGTCCCGGTTGCTAGGGAGGGTAGAGTCACATGGGGTAACCAAATTGGGCCGGTTGCTAGGGAGGGTAGAATCACATGGGGTAACCAAATTGGGCCGTTTGCTAGGGAGGGTAGAGTCACATGGGGTAACCAAATTGTCCCGGTTGCTAGGGAGGGTAGAGTCACATGGGGTAACCAAATTGTCCCGGTTGCTAGGGAGGGTAGAGTCACATGGGGTAACCAAATTGTCCCGGTTGCTAGGGAGGGTAGAGTCACATGGGGTAACCAAATTGTCCCGGTTGCTAGGGAGGGTAGAGTCACATGGGGTAACCAAATTGTCCCGGTTGCTAGGGAGGGTAGAGTCACATGGGGTAACCAAATTGTCCCGGTTGCTAGGGAGGGTAGAGTCACATGGGGTAACCAAATTGTCCCGGTTGCTAGGGAGGGTAGAGTCACATGGGGTAACCAAATTGGGCCGGTTGCTAGGGAGGGTAGAATCACATGGGGTAACCAAATTGGGCCGGTTGCTAGGGAGGGTAGAGTCACAAGGGGTAACCAAATTGTCCCGGTTGCTAGGGAGGGTAGAGTCACATGGGGTAACCAAATTGTCCCGGTTGCTAGGGAGGGTAGAGTCACATGGGGTAACCAAATTGTCCCGGTTGCTAGGGAGGGTAGAGTCACATGGGGTAACCAAATTGTCCCGGTTGCTAGGGAGGGTAGAGTCACATGGGGTAAACAAATTGTCCCGGTTGCTAGGGAGGGTAGAGTCACATGGGGTAAACAAATTGTCCCGGTTGCTAGGGAGGGTAGAGTCACATGGGGTAAACAAATTGTCCCGGTTGCTAGGGAGGGTAGAGTCACAAGGGGTAACCAAATTGTCCCGGTTGCTAGGGAGGGTAGAGTCACATGGGGTAACCAAATTGTCCCGGTTGCTAGGGAGGGTAGAGTCACATGGGGTAACCAAATTGTCCCGGTTGCTAGGGAGGGTAGAGTCACATGGGGTAAACAAATTGTCCCGGTTGCTAGGGAGGGTAGAGTCACATGGGGTAAACAAATTGTCCCGGTTGCTAGGGAGGGTAGAGTCACATGGGGTAAACAAATTGTCCCGGTTGCTAGGGAGGGTAGAGTCACATGGGGTAAACAAATTGTCCCGGTTGCTAGGGAGGGTAGAGTCACATGGGGTAAACAAATTGTCCCGGTTGCTAGGGAGGGTAGAGTCACATGGGGTAACCAAATTGGCCCGGTTTCTAGGGAGGGTAGCGTCACATGGGGTAACCTCCTCGTGGTAGTGATTAGTGGTTCTCTCAATGGGGCGTGTGGTGAGTTGTGTGTGGATCGTGGAGAGTAGCATGAGTCTCCACATGCTGTGAGTCTCCACAGTGTCATGCACAACGAGTCACGTGATCAGATGCGCCGATTGACGGTCTCAGAAGCGGAGGCAACTGAGATTCGTCCTCCGACACCCGGATTGAGGTGAGTAACCACGCCACCACGAGGACTTACTAAGTAGTGGGAATTGGGCATTCCAACATTGGGAGAAAAGGAGAAAAAAAGGACAAATCTGCGCTACAGCGAGACACTTTCAATGGAATATATCATCACACTAAAATCATGTTAACACACATATTGTTTACGTGTTGTGCAAGGTCACAGCTGCTGTGGGGGTGTGAGGGACACGTCCTCCGCACTCTTCCAAGCTAAACCCACAGCGAGTCCAAATGCTGGATGTGTTTACGGTATACTTTGCGTTTTGTTACTTGGGGCAGATTGAGCGATCATCCAGCCAATCACAGGTGAGCCGAAACATCCCTTCCGTAACAGTCCGTCAGACAGTCTAATCGACACGGCTCCGTGCATCTCTACAGTTGCTTTCAACAACGCTCATTTATCCATGTGTTTTATTGGCACTGATGTTGATCTAAATGAATAATTTAAAGATCAGGAACACACAATGAGAGATATTTATCAGTATATCGTTCTTGATCGGCAGCATTACGTGAAATAAACTGCAGAAAATAATCAAAGGACAATTTTTAGAGTTTATATCGGCACACGAGTCTTCATTACGTTTTATATGATGTTTGTGAGGTAATAGTTTGATCAGTTGAGATCAAGATCTGTAGGGAATTGTCATTGCCCTTTATTTTTGTAGCTGATTTGGCTAAATGTTGCAATACTTGAATCTATAAAATGCTACAAATATTAAAAGTAAATATTGTATATATTAATACTGTAAGTGTTGGGTCTGTGCGAGCCACCTTGTGTTGAACCAGGAGTTTTCCTTTAATAAAAATGGTTCTAAATAAAGTCCCCATTTACACAGTCCATAAGTGTTACCTGGTGAGCGTTCAGGTGTTTTTGCCGAGTTTATTCCTCCGTTGTGATTCTCACTGGGCAGGTGAAGCTCCATTCGGGGTTTAGGGACATACTCATTCCGCGGTTTATTCGACGCCTCCTTTATCCTGGAACACACACACATATTATAAATTAGATGAATTATTCCGCAATAAACCGCGAAGATTTAGTAGTTTGATTAGTATCTTATATTCCATATGTTTATTGCATTATGTAGATTGAGGGTCAGCTGACCTTTCCTCAATCTTGCTGGAGAGCTGCTGAAGGATCTCTGCGGCCTGTTGGTGATACTCCACCTGAGCCTGAACCAGAGCGGACAACTGACTCACCTGCTCAATCTACACACACACACACACACACACACACACACACATGGTTTTATATGACACACACACCGACAGAACGCTTGAGGGATACAGTATTCTGCACAAATACAGAAGCAGTCATACGTCGTTCTCCAGCAGGTTGAACATGCTCTGCTCGGCGATCTCTTTCGACTCGTCAAATTTCTCCAGCGCTTGTTTAATCTCATCGTCCATCACTTTCCCCTGACGCTTCTTCTTATAGTCGAAATCCAGACGACGACCCTCCATCTTCTTCAGGTGATGCTACAGGACAACACACACACAGAGTACACACACACACACACACACACATATTACAGTGCATAACGTGGGACTTTTAACAATAAACATGTCAAGGACTCTTATTTTGAAATGTTGGAGATTTGGCTCTATTTGGAAGCTTTTTGTAGCCTAAATATTCACCAGGTTTCGTGTGTACATGTACAAACCCCATTTCCAGAAAAGTTGGGACATTTTGTAAAATGCAATAAAAGCAAGAATCGGTGATTTGTTCAATCTCTTAAACCTTTATTTAACTGACAAAAGTACAAAGATATCCACTTAATTATATATATATATATATATATATTCCTCCCCTTTTCTCCCCAATTCCCAATGCGCTGTAAGTCCTCGTGGTGGCGTAGTGACTCGCCTCAGTCCGGGCGGTGGAGGACGAATCTCAGTTGCATCTGAGACTGTCGATCCACGAATCTTATCACATGACTTGTTGACCGTGTTACTGTGGAGCAGGGCTGGGCTGGTAATCTGGCATACTGGGCATTTTCCCGGTGGGCCGATGCACTTTGGGGCCGATCAGGAGCGGACTGGCCATCGGGAGAACCGAGCGGGCTGGTGGGTCGCGAAACGGGCCGAATTGTCCGCAATAAGCTAAAATGAGCCGCCGCGTTATGCAAAAAATGACAGCGAACCCAACTTTTGGGCCAGTTGCCATGTGAAATGCCGGGCCGAGTTCTCTTCCCAGTCCAGCCCTGCCGTGGAGACGTAGCGTGTGTGGAGGCTTCACGCTATTCTCCGCGGCATCCACGCACAACTCACCACATGCCCCACCGAGAGCGAGAACCACATTATAGTGACCACGAGGAGGTTACCCCAATGCTCCTGTCACACAAGGTGTTCCACAGGGTTCAGTCCTAGGACCCTTCCTGTTTATTATCTATATACTCCCACTTGGTCACATCATCCATAAACATGGCCTAAACTTTCACCACTAAGCTGATGACATTCAAATGTACCTCACCGCCAGCTCTGACTCGCCTTCTCCTCATTACATGTATTAGCGACCTTAAACAATGTTCACGAATTTCCTCAAACTAAATACAAATAGAACTGCGCGGTCCAGTTTGGCGATCCCCTCCTCGAAAACCCATCAACAATGAAAAGAAACCCCCCCCGCTCAAAAACATTAATTTGAGGAATCAATATACACAGAAATGGCCAATTGTTGACAAGCAGAAAGAGTAAAGAACTTGATCTTGTGTTACCTGGATCTCTTTGAGATCTTTGTCATGCAGGTTTTGCAGTGGATCGATGAAGTTCTGCTTGACGTTTATATCTAAAGCATCTTTCACCTCCCCGAGCTCACGCATCGATTCTCCAGCGTCTAACAGAGCCAAACCTGAGACGCACAGAAACTGGGCATTCACGTATATTCTTTGAGACATCAATAGACGGTCTTAATAAGTGAGTGTTTTTGAACATACTGAATATACAGTTACCGAAGCTGGACTCTTCTCCGAGCTCTCGGCCGAACTTCAGCATGGCTTCTGCCAGCACTGTCTCAGCCTGCTGGTAACCCGGACCCTTGTCCTGACCTCTGATCTTTGACATGGTGTTGATCATGGTCAACCGCGCTCTGGACGCTGAAACACACACACACACACACACACACACACATTCTTGTGATCTGTGTGTCTCATTGTATCATTCACTTATACAGTTGCTTTTGGTTTAGGAGGCTGCCAGTGTAGGCAGTTGGGGAGAGTGGGGTAAGATGAGCCGATTTTTTTCAAGGGTTGTTTTCTATACAAGAACAGATTAGACAGAGGTCATATCCAATATATACAGACCAAACATATTTATGTTAAGTTTGCCCCAGTGACCATTTTGGGGGAAAGAAATATTGTGCTAATTAAATCATGTGTATTTATTCACTGGATATACACCAGCATACATAATGTGTCATTTCTACCTGAATACATGTGCTGTGACACAACAGCCATTCAACTTCAGATGTAAGTCATTCTTTGGCCAGCTAAAGCACTTTATCTGTGTAAAAACAGACTTGCGTCTTTTCCCATGTACGTCTCCTCTTCACAGACAGATATAAACGATGGACACTTGCTGCTTACAAGGTCACATGACAAAAAAATGTACAGTTGCCTAGATACAGGGGGTGGCTCAACTTACCCCACTCTCCCCTACATATTGCGGCAGCTCAAGACAGGATTTACAACGAGTCACACTCACCGGGGTTTGGCTGAAGGTACTCTGTGGTTTTGGTCATGATGTCGAGCACCGCTCTACTCGTGGCGTCCACTTTCTGCACAAACGTGCACACAGATGTTTACACACAAAGCAAGATTTGTGTTTGTCTATATTAATTAGCCTAATTAAGAACAGTGTGATGATGAATACTGGGGTTTCAAATGCAGCTGCTGAGGGAGTGATGGTAAATTTGCCATCAACAAGGATATACAAGGTTTGTCTGTGTTAATGTACCTTTTCCATTTCTTTGAAGTCATCGTCCAGTTTGGTGCCTTCGGCCCCTCCGACCTTCTCACTGACTTTCTGCAGGACAGAAAACACACACACACACACACACACACACACACACACACACACACACACACACACAAACATTATTCATAACTCAACCAGACAGAGAACAGTACAGTATTGTGTGTTGTGAAGATGGACAGACACACTTTTATCCACATCAGCTTACAAATGAGGCATTGTAGAGCAGAGGAGGGCGGGGCTGGAACGATGCACGCCCGGTCCCCAATCAGCCTGATGGGACTTGCGAGGGATAAAGGCGGCCGGTGATGACAGTTCGAGAGAGAGAGAGTTACAGGCAGCTGCCCTGTATGTGTTTTTGTTGAAGTTTATCTTTAAGTTTAACGGCCGCCGTCCGCGGGGCAAGTGGGGACTGGACTCCTCCACTGCCTGGCGTGATGGAGCCGCTGCCACGGGTGGAGGAGTGCCCTGCCGTCCCCCAGAAATGCAGAGGGGTCGAGAGAAGACCACTGTCCGCGAGGGGAGAATGGAAGCGACTCCCCGACTGCCTGGAGCGATAGGGCCACTGCCAGGGGTGGAAGAGTGCCCCCACGGGTCGCCGGAAATGTGGAGGGGCATTCTGTCCATTGGGGGTCGGAGGTCTGACTCCGGTCTGCCTGGGGAGGAGCGGCTGCCGTCCACCTGAGAGGGTGGAGGAATGATGGAGGACCACATGACCCGGAGGGGGGGGGGGGGGGGGGGGGGGGCCGGGCTGGAATGACACACGCCCTGAACCCAATCAGCCTGATGGGACGCGTGAGGGATAAAGGCAGCCGGTGATGACAGTTAGAGAGAGAGAGTTACAGGCAGCTGCCCTGTATGTGTTTATGTTTGATTGTTTTTGTTTAAGTTTATCATTAAACTTTATTTATATTGTCAAGCCGGTTCTCGCCTCCTCCTTGCCCTTCCTAACCCCTTAACAGGCATATACAACATAAACACTGCTGCAATACAAGTTGGCCAATGTAGATACGACAAAGAAACTACTTACATTTATTTGAACCCTCCTGTAATGTTTGGTCATTTTTGACCGAAATCCATTTTTCAGATGTAATTTAAATGGTTTGGTTTATTTGAGCAATACAAGACTTAGTGAATTTTCCTCCACTTGCCACCTGAAAACACAAATAATTCGGACTTGATTTGACCATTTCAAGTAGCCATAAATAAAGCGACTCCATTGCTGTTCACGGTCAGAATTGACCGAGCATTGGAAATAAATGGGAAAGACTAAAAACACAGAGCAAATCGTTTTTTTGTAAAATACAATATATAAATCAGCCACAATGAAGAAAAACACACACAGAAATGAAGGGGTGAGACTTCACAACATGCAGAGTGCGTTGTTATTAAATTACTGTGAGCAATACAATTTTGATGTTTGAAGTAAATTATTGGTGACAAAATGATTAGCATGAAAAACAAAACTGTAAATTAAACACAGCAACTCTACGGACATGTTGGAGAAAGAATCTCCAGTGACTAGTGCAACTGAAAAAAAAAAAAAAAATTAAGAATACAGAGAAGAGGGCATCATATAGATATAAATTATACATATACATTATATTTATACAGTTGAAGTCAGAAGTTTACATTCACCATTTTTCCCAATTCCTGACATTTAATCGTGGAAATGCTTCACCGTTGGGATGCTGTTCTTCGGCTTGCAAGCCTCACTCTTTTCCCTCCAAACATAACGATGGTCATTACGGCCAAACAGTTACATTTTTGTTTCATCAGACCAGAGGACATTTCTCCAAAAGTGAGATCTTTGTCCCCATGTGCACTTGCAAACTGTAGTTTGGCTTTTTTATGGTGGTTTTGGAGCAGCGGCTTCTTCCTTGCTGAGCAGCCTTTCAGGTGATGTCCATATAGGACTCGTTTTGCTGTGGATCTAGATACTCGTCCACCTGTTTCCTCCAGCATCTTCACAAGTTCCTTTGCTGTTGTTCTGGGATTGATTTGCACTTTTCACACAAACTACGTTCATCTCTAGGAGACAGAATGCGTCTCCTTCCTGAGCGGTATGATGACTGTGTGGTCACATGATGGCGTCTCCTTCCTGAGCGGTGTGATGGCTCTGTGGTCACATGATGGCGTCTCCTTCCTGAGCGGTGTGATGGCTGTGTGGTCACATGATGGCGTCTCCTTCCTGAGCGGTGTGATGGCTGTGTGGTCACATGATGGCGTCTCCTTCCTGAGCGGTGTGATGGCTGTGTGGTCACATGATGGCGTCTCCTTCCTGAGCGGTGTGATGGCTGTGTGGTCACATGATGGCGTCTCCTTCCTGAGCGGTATGATGGCTGTGTGGTCACATGATGGCGTCTCCTTCCTGAGCGGTATGATGGCTGTGTGGTCACATGATGGCGTCTCCTTCCTGAGCGGTATGATGACTGTGTGGTCACATGATGGCGTCTCCTTCCTGAGCGGTATGATGACTGTGTGGTCACATGATGGCGTCTCCTTCCTGAGCGGTGTGATGACTGTGTGGTCACATGATGGCGTCTCCTTCCTGAGCGGTGTGATGACTGTGTGGTCACATGATGGCGTCTCCTTCCTGAGCGGTGTGATGACTGTGTGGTCACATGATGGCGTCTCCTTCCTGAGCGGTGTGATGACTGTGCGGTCACATGATGGCGTCTCCTTCCTGAGCGGTGTGATGACTGTGCGGTCACATGATGGCGTCTCCTTCCTGAGCGGTGTGATGACTGTGCGGTCACATGATGGCGTCTCCTTCCTGAGCGGTGTGATGACTGTGCGGTCACATGATGGCGTCTCCTTCCTGAGCGGTGTGATGACTGTGCGGTCACATGATGGCGTCTCCTTCCTGAGCGGTGTGATGACTGTGCGGTCACATGATGGCGTCTCCTTCCTGAGCGGTGTGATGACTGTGCGGTCACATGATGGCGTCTCCTTCCTGAGCGGTGTGATGACTGTGCGGTCACATGATGGCGTCTCCTTCCTGAGCGGTGTGATGACTGTGCGGTCACATGATGGCGTCTCCTTCCTGAGCGGTGTGATGACTGTGCGGTCACATGATGGCGTCTCCTTCCTGAGCGGTGTGATGGCCGTGCGGTCACATGATGGCGTCTCCTTCCTGAGCGGTGTGATGGCCGTGCGGTCACATGATGGCGTCTCCTTCCTGAGCGGTGTGATGGCCGTGCGGTCACATGATGGCGTCTCCTTCCTGAGCGGTGTGATGACCGTGCGGTCACATGATGGTGTCTCCTTCCTGAGCGGTGTGATGACCGTGCGGTCACATGATGGCGTCTCCTTCCTGAGCGGTATGATGACTGTGTGGTCACATGATGGCGTCTCCTTCCTGAGTGGTATGATGACTGTGTGGTCACATGATGGTGTCTCCTTCCTGAGCGGTATGATGACTGTGTGGTCACATGATGGCGTCTCCTTCCTGAGCGGTATGATGACTGTGTGGTCACATGGTGTTTATACTTGTGTACTATTGTTTGTACAGATGAACGTGGCACCTTCAGGTGTTTGTAAATTGCTCCCAAGGATGAACCAGACTTGTGGAGTTCCACAATGTTTTTCTGAAGTCTTGTCTGATTTCATTTGATGTTCCCATGATGTCAAGCAAAGAGACACTGAGTTTGAAGGTCTTAAAATACATCCACAGGTACACGTCCAATTCAGCACACCTCCTATCAGAAGCTAATTGGCTAATTGTCTAAATGCTTGACATCATGTTCTGTAATTTTCCAAGCTGCTTAAAGGCACAGTTAACTTAGTGTATGTAAACTTCTGACCCACTGGAATTGTGATTATAGTCAATTAAAAGTGAAACAATCGGTCTGTAAACTAATGCTGGAAAAATTACTTGTGTCGTGCACAAAGTAGATGTCCTAAACGACTCGCCAAAACTATAGTTTGCTAATATTAAATCTGTGGAGTGGTTAAAATATACTGAAGGGTAAGGATTTTTCACTTTTATCCTTTTAATCACATTTTACCTTGTATACAAATTTCACATTCTCTGAATTTATATGATTTCATAAAATTGCATTTTTAATAATGATACAAGCTATTGTCACTGTTCGAAATTTCATAAATGTTTTGTAACCTAATGAAAATAGAATGAATATTTATATAAAAAAAATTATCATTTAAGTGCTACTATATCAAAACTACTATCCGAAAAATAAATAAATCCATTTTTATCAAATCCTTGCATAGATGCAGCACCAGCCTATTTGTTAAATTCTTTAATATTAACAGTGTTTTCTGATGTTAAAATATTTCACAATGTATGATTGTGCCTTTTAAATATTTTTGTGTTTACATATTTATTGGAGACGGTGCGATCATGACAGATTCGGACCCATTGCAGCCAGAGAAGTTAAAATCCTTCAGTGCACTCACGAGACACACTGTAAAAGACGAGACTGATTCCAGCTTCATAATCGACGACTTCATGTTCAGTAAAAGGATTGCGACGCTCAAGTTCTTCTTCATCACAACACAACTCAAGCTCTGTGATTGGTTACAATGCTCATCTGCTGCCAAAACACACATTAAAAACATGCAATCGACCGACTGTACACGGACTGATATTTTTCCAAGATTAATTCATTGTGGCAGCTGTTATTGTATAATCTTGATTAATGTATATATTTGATTAATTTGAACTAATTATACCTGTCACGATCCACTGTTGTCTGGCCTGTGTTTCTCCCCCGTCATCTCTCCCGGACTACACTTCCCATAATTCCCTGCTCTCATCGCTGTCATCTGTCTTTCATTGTCCTCACCTGTGTTTAATTTAATCATTATCCTTTCTGTATTTAAGCCTTGTTGTTTGATCAATCGTTGCCAGTTGTTGTATGTATTCAGACCTCCCGTGATTTGACCCTGTTCTCGTTTATGTTTTCCCATCGTGGTTGTTTTATTTGTTCCTGTGTTTTTGTTGTTTTTTTCATTAAAGCTGCATTTAGATCCTCACTCCTCATCTGCCTCGTTACAGAACAACTGACCCAGTCCCTACAGAAATGAAAGACAGATGGCAGTGATGAGAGCAGGGAATTATGGGAAGTGTAGTCCGGGAGAGATGACAGGGGAGAAACACAGGCCAGACAACAGTGGATCGTGACAATACCGATTTATTCCCTGAGATGTAGTAGTTAATGTCTATGAATTACTAGTTCATTTATCAAATTGCATAAGTTTGCAAGCTCAGATCATATTCAGGAATTAAAATGAAATTGAAATGCTGTTCACTGTTCAATTCTGAATGGCACGTAACTGTTGAACGCGCATTATTTTCCTTTACATGTTCCATGATTGAGGTAACTGTTAGGATAGTGAGAGTGATGCTATCTCTCTCTCTGTGTGTGTGTTACTTTACTGTGCAAGAGAGAGGCGGTTTCCATAGCAACAGCCATTAGATAGAAAATAGAGATGTACAACCCCCATCGCTCTCGCTCTCTCGCTCTCTGGTTGATTCAATCATATACTGTTACATCATCTCAAAGTCAAATCTCACTTAATATGTCATGTTTGTGTTTTAAGCTGTAAAGTACTGTGGTATGATGCCATAACACCAGCCTGTGGGATGTGAGTCACGTTTCAGGCTCACTTGAAAAACATCACGTGTCTTAACACACACACACACACACACACACACACACACACAGGATCAGTGGATAAACATGATGGACAGTGTGAGGAGAGTCCTTATAATCAAGCACACACTGTCCTAATACCCCCCATCGCAGTTTTGGTCTTGCCTTACCCACTTGTCTTACGTATTTCCGGTGTTTGGCCACTAGTGTGCAAGTAGACGTGTGTGTATGACTTTTGATTGCACTTTGGGACACTCGTAGACTTAATGATGTTGGTGCTGGTTGCGACAGCTAATTTTGTTTCATCACTCAGCTGAAGACTGATTGTTTTTGGTAGCGGTGGCTGTTATAGCCTACTTAAAATAATTAATCACTGAAAATTGTACCCATCTTTGTTTACTAAACAACTTAATTAAAAAAACTTTATTCTATAAATAAATAGATGACTTCTCTGTTTGCTCACGTCTTATCTCACGTAGGTTGTCTTGTATCTTCAGTCTGTCGCTGCTGGCAGGCTGTTGGGCTCATTCATCACATTGTCTGCTTTTACTCGAAGTTGCTGAATCACACATGGACTGTGAATGCTAGCTAATGGGATTGATGCTTCTGAGTTAGTTCCGCCCACTGCCGAAGCAACAAGCTGGGTCTTAGGCAATCGGCTGCACTTTCTTCTCTTGCACTACAATAAAGAAAAATAAACGTATTGAAATTTAATTATTATGGGGGGGGGGGGGGGGTCTAGTTATTAAGTCCATGTCCCCCTCAGTTACTCCCTGCAAGAGATGGAAACAAATGTCTGGGTTTTTCAATAAAACAGCAGCTTGAATGGAGTGATTCATGCTCAATCAATCAATCAACCAACCAATGAACCAAAAAAATGCATCAACCAATCAATCAACCAACCAACCATCAATCAGCCAATCAACCATCAACCAGCCAATCAACCAACCAACCATCAACCAGCCAATCAATCAACCAACCAATCAATCAACCAACCAATCCCACAACCAACCAACCAACAACCAGCCAATCAACCAACAACCAGCCAATCAACCAACCAACCAACCAACCAACCAACAACCAGCCAATCAACCAACCAACCAACCAACAACCAGCCAATCAACCAACAACCAGCCAATCAACCAACCAACCAACCAACCAACCAACAACCAGCCAATCAACCAACCAACCAACCAACAACCAGCCAATCAACCAACAACCAGCCAATCAACCAACCAACCAACCAACCAACCAACAACCAGCCAATCAACCAACCAACCAACCAACCAACCAACAACCAGGCAATCAACCAACCAACCAACCAACCAACCAACAACCAGCCAATCAACCAACCAACCAACCAACAACCAGCCAATACACCAACCAACCAACCAACCAACCAACCAACAACCAGCCAATCAACCAACCAACCAACAACCAGCCAATCAACCAACCAACCAATCAATCAACCAACCAATCCCCCAACCAACCAACCAACCAATGTCATTTATGTGCTGGAATTCAGGTATAATTGGAGTTATCTGTGTAAAGTGTGTGTTTCTAATGATCTCATATTTACTGCAGTGAGTGAGGAAGTGAAGTTCATCCTCCACGACTCCTTCAGTGCAGTGTGAACACAGTCTGTCCTCTCTGGGTCTCCGGTTCTGTGTGTGTCGACCCGTCTCTACAGACTCCTTCAGTGCAGTGTGAACACAGTCTGTCCTCTCTGGGTCTCCGGTTCTGTGTGTGTCGACCCGTCTCTACAGACAGACTGTGTTCACTCAGACGATACTTCCACAGAAGTTTTCTTTGTCTATAATCTTTAATATGGATCAGATATGGGGCCAATTTATAATCTGTCTTGATTCTGTGGAAGTAGTTTCATTTATGCACTTGTGTGACTTTGTGCTGCCAATCATGGATGTATTCTTCCTGTGTTATTCTTCCTATCTGTTTGAGTTTGGCCAATCTGAACGGGATGGGTGAATTTAATTGATATTGTTGTATTAAATAGCTCATTGAGTCAGTCTCTGGGTGCGCTGTCCTGTGTGTAAAGGCACAGTGATGGTAATAATCTGGAGATGCGTCGGACAAATGGAACCAGAATTTAGCCGCTCTCTTCTGGATCTCAGTGAGGAGAGGGAACCGGCCCAGCTCTGCTCTACACCCCAGACTCGGAGCATTTCTGTGAATTCCCGGGATGTTTTTACAGAATTCCAGGTGGAAAATTTCAACAGGGCTTTTGTCCCAAGATTCATAATTTAATTTATATTTGGGGCCCCAGATTTCACAGCCATACAGGAGAATGGGTTTGATGATGCTGTCGAAGACTTTCAGCCACAGTTTAATGGGGGGGTTGAATTTAAATAATGATTTCCTGATGCTATAATATGTTCTACGGGCTTTATCAGTCAGATCTTTTATTGCCGAATCGAGCTGTCCTGAAGCAGAGATTGTTAGACCCAAATAATTATAGCTGTTGGTATGTTGAAGAATTGTTCCCCCGATTGTGAAGATATATTTATTGCTCATGATGCGATTCTTTTTCTGGAAGATCATGACTTTGGACTTCTCCATGTTTAATGGTAAAGCCCAATCTCTGCTGTATGTTTCCAGAATGGAGAGGCTTTGATGGAGCCCCTCTTCATTAGGGGACAGCAGCAGGAGGTCGTCAGCGTAAAGGAGGCATTTGATTTCTCTGCCATCTAAGATCGGTCCAGGGCAAGATGACTTCTGAAGGGTTGTGGCCAGTTCATTAATATAGAGATTAAATAGAGTTGGGCTGAGGCTGCAGCCTTGACGAACTCCCTTGGTCTGATTGAAATAATCGGTTCTTTTGTCGTTAATTTTCACACAGCATTGATTTTCAGTGTACATGTCTTTGATGACATCATATGTGTTTCCTCCGATGCCACTCTGGAGGAGTTTCAGGAAGAGTCCGTCATGCCAAACAGAATCGAAGGCCTTTTTAAAATCAATGAAGCAGCCGAATATTTTACCTTGTTTAGTTTGTTGAACATGTTTGTGTATCAGTGTGTGGAGTGTGTAGATGTGATCAGTCGTTCTCTGTTTGGGCATGAATCCAATCTGACATTTATCCAGTGTCTCGTGTTCTTGAGTGAAGTTCACTACTCTGTGATTGATAATGCAACAGAAGAGTTTCCCGAGGTTGCTGCTGACTGTAATGCCCCTGTAGTTGTTGGGGTTGTACTTGTCCCCTTGTTTGAAAATTGGGGTGATTTTATTTTTCTTCCAGTTCTGGGGAAAGTGTCCTGATTTTAATAAAAGATTGAATAGTTTGAGAATAGCATCTTGCAGTTTCTTGCAAGATTTATTATTTTTGAGGGATTTCATTCGTTCAGTCAGTTCATTTAATGATATGGGGGCGTCCAAATGGTTTAATTGATCTTTAATTGTGTGTTACAGATGATGTAGTTGGGAGGTCAGATGTTTTTGGCTGGGGTTTGGTTCATTTTGTGAATACAGGTTTCCGAAATGTTCTATCCAGAGCTTTGGGTTACAGATGGGAATGGATTTGGCTTTTTTTGATTTATCTAAATTATTCCATAAATCCCAAAAGTAATTTTCATTGACAGCCTCCTCAATCTTGTTGAGTTTAGCTGTCATATGTTCCGCTCTTTTCCTTCTCAGTAGCGACTTGTACATTTTAAGGGTTTGGTGATATGTGGATCGTGTGTGCTGGTTTACGGGGTCTCTGTGTTTTTCATTTGACAATGATCGTAATTCCTTTCTCAATGTTTTACAATCCTTGTCAAACCAATCAGCTTTAATGATTTCTTTCTTTCTTCTGTATATTTTTCTTTTTCTCAGGGCTTTGCCGGCCGCTGTATGAAATATTTGCGTTAACTGTTCGGTTGCAGTATTGGTACTTGTCTTGTCTAATTGAAATTTGGTGTTGATGAATGTGTCAATCATACTCTGAACATGAATGCTGTGGAGCTCAGCTTCATACTGTGCTGGACTGTCATTGGTCCATATAAATGTGTTGGGGAGGGAATATAATTGACTGTTCTGATCAGAAGATGGCAGATTGGCTGACTTGTTTACACTGAGGACTATATGGCTGTGATCTGAGAAGGGAAGCTGTGACATCACCATGAAATAGTTGATTTTATTGGGGTCTAAATCTGTAATGGCATAGTCCACTGTGCTGCTGCCTCGAGGTGAGCAGTAAGTGAATCGCCCTAGAGAGTCTCCTCTTGTCCTGCCATTGACTATATATAACCCCAGACTTTTACAGAGCTGCAGGACGTGTTTCCCATGTCTGTTGACCGTGCTGTCATAACTCTGACGGGCTTTACTGCAGAGTTGATTTAAATGTGCACTATTGATATATTTATTTCCCGCTGAACTAACATAGTCTGGTTCCTTTCCTGTTCTTGCGTTCAGATCCCCCATTAACAGCACAGAGCCCAGAGACTGAAACTGAGTGATCTCTGACTGTAGTGTGGGGAATATGTCCTCATTATAATAGGGGGACTCGTAGGGGGGGATATACACTGCACACAGATAAACATCCTCATCTGAACAAACAACTTCCTTATTAATTCTCATCCAAATATGTGTTTTCCCTTTTTTTACAGGTTGGATGTAGTGGGAAAGATCCTCTTTAAACCAAACTATAATTCCTCCTGAATCTCTTCCATTTTTTACATGAGGGGTTTTGATTGAAGGTATAAAGAACTCTCTGTAGTTTAAAGGGGTGAAGGTTTGAGACTCTAAACGACTCCATGTCTCAAGTAATATAATTATATCTGAACTATATACAATATTTAATAAATCAGGGTTAGTGCTTTTCTCTCCAAAAGATGAAGAGATCATCCCCTGAATGTTGTAACATGTTACTTTAAATGATGTCATCGAGCAATTTTCTATTTACCAGAATGAATATGATTTTACGACCCAATAATGTTTTGAAATAAAGTAAATTAATTAATATGCATCACAAAATAATAATAATAATGATAACAATAATAATAACAGCAATAGTAAAGGATGAAATAATATGCTTGATTAAACTCACATTGTTGGTAATTAAGTTAACAGATTATCACAGATAATTTTCAGCATGTGTTTGATCTGGCTGAGGTCACTGGTGTCTGAACTACCTCTACCAGCCACAACAGCGGCGTAGCTGTCCGACTGTCTGCCGGGACGTCGTGTGACCCTCTCCTCGCTGGCAGGACGTGCTATTTGGAGGTTCCTCAGAGCCGTATCCTTTATGGCCTTAACAAACAGTCTCATGCCGTCCCGATGAATGTGGAGATGGTCATATAGATGTGCATGAGTGATGCGCTCATGGTTGACTATATGAACATTCGGCATGAGTGCGCACACATCTGTTATCTCTGCATTAATGCCTCTGATGATATTTTGTGGGACATCTCTGCGAGGCAGAAGTGTAGAGATGATGACTCTGGCACTGGGGTAGATCCCTCTAGCTGTCTTCACCACGTTGATGAGGGCTTTGTCCACGTCCACTCTCCTGGGGCTGAGGTCATTTGTCCCAGTGTGTAGTATGATGTGTGAGGGGGTGCCCAGTTCCCCTTCTCTCAGCAGCTTCAAAGCAGCGTGAGAGGTGGGACACCAGAGTTTCCTCACAGTTCTCCCGGGGAACAGTCGTCTCTGGTCGAGGTGGTTGCCGTTGGAGTCACAGAGGATGATGATGTGTTGTCTCTGCTCTTCTCTGTTGCTGCTGATGGATGTTGTGGTCTGTTGAGATCTCTGTCTGGGGCTGATGAATGTTGTGATCTGTTGAGATCTCTTTCTGGGGCTGATGAATGTTGTGGTCTGTTGAGATCTCTGTCTGGTGCTGATGGATGTTGTGGTCTGTTGAGATCTCTGTCTGGGGCTGATGGATGTTGTGGTCTGTTGAGATCTCTGTCTGGTGCTGATGGATGTTGTGGTCTGTTGAGATCTCTGTCTGGTGCTGATGGATGTTGTGGTCTGTTGAGATCTCTGTCTGGGGCTGATGGATGTTGTGGTCTGTTGAGATCTCTGTCTGGGGCTGATGGATGTTGTGGTCTGTTGAGATCTCTGTCTGGGGCTGATGGATGTTGTGGTCTGTTGAGATCTCTGTCTGGTGCTGATGGATGTTGTGGTCTGTTGAGATCTCTGTCTGGTGCTGATGGATGTTGTGGTCTGTTGAGATCTCTGTCTGGGGCTGATGGATGTTGTGGTCTGTTGAGATCTCTGTCTGGGGCTGATGGATGTTGTGGTCTGTTGAGATCTCTGTCTGGGGCTGATGGATGTTGTGGTCTGTTGAGATCTCTGTCTGGGGCTGATGGATGTTGTGGTCTGTTGAGATCTCTGTCTGGGGCTGATGGATGTTGTGGTCTGTTGAGATCTCTGTCTGGGGCTGATGGATGTTGTGGTCTGTTGAGATCTCTGTCTGGGGCTGATGAATGTTGTGATCTGTTGAGATCTCTGTCTGGGGCTGATGAATGTTGTGGTCTGTTGAGATCTCTGTCTGGTGCTGATGGATGTTGTGGTCTGTTGAAATCTCTGTCTGGGGCTGATGGATGTTGTGGTCTGTTGAGATCTCTGTCTGGGGCTGATGGATGTTGTGGTCTGTTGAGATCTCTGTCTGGGGCTGATGGATGTTGTGGTCTGTTGAGATCTCTGTCTGGGGCTGATGGATGTTGTGGTCTGTTGAGATCTCTGTCTGGGGCTGATGGATGTTGTGGTCTGTTGAGATCTCTGTCTGGGGCTGATGGATGTTGTGGTCTGTTGAGATCTCTGTCTGGTGCTGATGGATGTTGTGGTCTGTTGAGATCTCTGTCTGGTGCTGATGGATGTTGTGGTCTGTTGAGATCTCTGTCTGGGGCTGATGGATGTTGTGGTCTGTTGAGATCTCTGTCTGGGGCTGATGGATGTTGTGGTCTGTTGAGATCTCTGTCTGGGGCTGATGGATGTTGTGGTCTGTTGAGATCTCTGTCTGGGGCTGATGGATGTTGTGGTCTGTTGAGATCTCTGTCTGGGGCTGATGGATGTTGTGGTCTGTTGAGATCTCTGTCTGGTGCTGATGGATGTTGTGGTCTGTTGAGATCTCTGTCTGGTGCTGATGGATGTTGTGGTCTGTTGAGATCTCTGTCTGGGGCTGATGGATGTTGTGATCTGTTGAGATCTCTGTCTGGTGCTGATGGATGTTGTGATCTGTTGAGATCTCTGTCTGGTGCTGATGGATGTTGTGGTCTGTTGAGATCTCTGTCTGGGGCTGATGGATGTTGTGGTCTGTTGAGATCTCTGTCTGGGGCTGATGAATGTTGTGATCTGTTGAGATCTCTGTCTGGGGCTGATGGATGTTGTGGTCTGTTGAGATCTCTGTCTGGGGCTGATGGATGTTGTGGTCTGTTGAGATCTCTGTCTGGGGCTGATGGATGTTGTGGTCTGTTGAGATCTCTGTCTGGGGCTGATGGATGTTGTGGTCTGTTGAGATCTCTGTCTGGGGCTGATGGATGTTGTGGTCTGTTGAGATCTCTGTCTGGGGCTGATGTCTTTCCTCTTAGAGCTCTGAGAAGCTTGAGAGACCTCAGAAGCTTGTGTGGTAGCAGGTGATGGGATGGTGTGTGTTTGTGTGTTGACACACTGCTGCTGTTGTGTTGTATTTGTAATGTGTTCAGGAGGAGATGTGTTGAGTGTCTCTGTACACTGTTGTCCTGTGGTCGTGATGTGTTCAGTGTTTGTGTGTAGTTGTTGTCTCATCTCCTCCAGTTGTTTCTCCAGCATATTGCTGTGTTGATCTCTCTTGACCAGCTCCTCTCTCACCCTCATCAGCTCCTCTTGCAGTTCCTGGTTGTTCTGCTCCAGCTGTCTGACAGCAGAGCAGAGCTGCTGAAGTTGTTGTGTGCTGAGGTTGCTGGTCTGGTTTTGGAGCTGGCAGAGGTTGTTGGTTGTTTCCTCTTTAAACAGGAAGTAGTCCTGCTCCAGCTCAGCGATGTTGTCTCTTAAAGTCTTAATCTTTGGAGATGCTGGAGAAACAGTGTTTCTGTGTGTTACCGGGGAGCTCGAGCTGAGGTCAGTGTTTGTGGCCTCTGTACTGCTCTTCACCTCAGGATCTTTTTTAATCTTCTGAACCTCTATTTTAAACTCCACAAAATTCTTCTGAAATTCATTTAGGCTGGGTTCTGACCCCTGGACCATGACTGTACCATTGTGATACAGGTTTACAGTCAGCTTTATCTCATTTCCTCCTTCTAAAGTTATTTGTCTTCCTTTACTGATGCCTCCTTTCCTGCTGCAGTGCATGGCAGTTATGAGGGTGCTGTGCCAAGCTGATGGCTGATCAGTGAAGAAGAGCAGGTTACACCGGACTCTGTTGGGTTCTGATCCACTGTAATCAGACAGCAGCATCTCTGGGTTTTCTCTAAGGATAATTTCTTTCATCTTCTTATCTTTGTTGGTTAAAACATCTGGTGGATATCTGATCTCCAGCTCCTCTTCAGATTTGAAAAATGCAGCGCCTCAGACAGGCCTGAGCTGTGATCAACAGTTTTAACTGCCATGGAATGTTAGCTTGGCTAGCCGTTAGCTTGATGCTTCGTTTATATGTAATAATTATGTGATCTTAAGTTTTCTTAGAGGTCTTACCTTAAAAATCTTCTGCCTCTTTTGATATTACTTTAGTTTCCAATCATTTAATTATCTTTTGAGTCATAAAACATACATTTTCTGGCAAAAATGAAAGTTACAGCAAGAGCTGATATTTTTTGCTGCCAACTGCCATCGGAACTCTCTCTCTCTCTCTCTCTCTCTCACCCGGTCTCTCACTCTCTCTCTCTCTCTCACACCCGGTCTCTCACTCTCTCTCTCTCTCTCTCACCCGGTCTCTCTCTCTCTCTCTCTCTCTCTCACCCGGTCTCTCTCTCTCTCTCTCTCTCTCACCCGGTCTCTCTCTCTCTCTCTCTCTCTCTCACCCGGTCTCTCTCTCTCTCTCTCTCTCTCTCTCACCTGGTCTCTCACTCTCTCTCTCTCTCTCACCCGGTCTCTCACTCTCTCTCTCTCTCTCTCTCTCTCTCTCTCTCTCTCACCCGGTCTCTCACTCAATTTCAATTTCAATTTCAATTTAACGAGCTTTATTGGCATGACAAAGACATTTTGTATTGCCAAAGCAATTACATACAAAACAAAACAGGAACTAAACTAAGACATGACAACAATAATAAATATAAATAAATAGCATTAATGCAACATATGGGGTCAGTAACGGGGGGGGGGTGGGGGGGGGGGGAGGGGAGGTTGGGGTCAGGGGTCATCGATACATCATGTGTTGTTATTGGTTGAGTTCTGGTTGTCCCGCAGGTTTCTACAGGATAGTACAAATCTTGCAGCTATATTTGCACATTCCTCTTTTTCCCCCAGAATAAAACACATTTTTTGTGTCGGGGTACATGCATTGAAATCTGGACATATGTTGTTAATTTTGGGGTAATATTTGTTTCTAATTGGTTGGTATTTTGGGCATTCTGTGAGGAAGTGCAGTTCTGTCCTCAATCACTCCCAGGATGCATTGGGAGCACAGTCTGTCCTCGCGGGGCAGCCATGTCTGTCTGCGGCGGCCCGTCTCTACGGCCAGACTGTGCTCGCTGAGTCTGTACATCGTCAGTGCTTTTCTTAACTTTCTGTCAGTCACTGTGGTCAGATAGTTTGCCACCGTGTACTCTCGATTTAGTGCCAAATAACATTCCAGTTTGTGTTGAGTTTTAATGCTGTTTGTCCAATGCGTCAGGTATTTCTCCTTTTCTTTGTGTATAATTTGGTTCGGCCGAATGTTTGTGAGTGTGCCGTTATCCTGAGACTGGCCGATCTCCTCAGGTGTGACTTCAGTCAGTCTCAGGACAAGCTGGCATAGGGGACTCTTCACCCCGCTCAGCTCTTGGTGTTTTAGGGCTTTATAATGGGATGTGTTGGGGTCACTTGTCTTTAGATGCTTCCAGAATTTGATGGCTCTTTTCTGAATGTTCAAAAGGAGAGGGTATTGGCCTAATTCTGCCCTGCATCCATTATTTGGGGCTTTTCTTTGGACATAAATGATTCTTTTACAAAATTCCAGATGCAGAGTTTCAATGGGATGTTTTTCCCAATTTAAATAGTCAAATTTTACAGGTGGACCCCACACTTCACTGCCATATAATGCGATTGGTTCGATGACTGATTTGAATATTTTGAGCCAGATCCTGATCGGAATATCAATTTTAATGGATTTTTTAATGGCATAAAACGCCCTTTGTGCTTTCTCTTTGAGTTCATTCACAGCCAAAGCAAAGTTACCTGTAGAACTGATTTTTAGGCCGAGGTAATTGTATGTCTTTGTGATTTCAATGCTTCTGTTTGATAAAAACTCTCTCTCTCTCTCACCGTCTCTCTCTCTCTCTCTCTCTCTCTCTCTCTCTCTCTCTCTCACAGCACAAGCTGTGACACTAGTTCCAAAGTGATGTTTTTAATTACTAACGTGGGTTTGGACGCATCTGTGGGTTTGAACCAGCAATTGGAGATTCTAATCTGTTGCTTAAACGGTTAGTTCACCCAAAAATGAAAAGTATAAAAAATGAACCGGCGCTTACGCTACGCATACGTCATAAGCCGGAACTCGACTCTCTTGTGAACGTGCATACGGCCGTTACCGGAAGCCAGTGATTATAGTTTATAAAGTTATAAATCTGGATATTTTTCTTACAAAAACGCATCGCTTTGCTTCAGAAGGCCTTTATTAACCTCCTGGTGCCGTATGGATTTACTTTTTTGATGGATTGATGTGCTTTTTTGAGCTTCAAAATCTAAATAAATCTCACTCCCATTATAAAGCTGGGAAGAGCCGGATGTTCTATAATACAACTCCGATTGTGATTGGCTGAAAGGAGAAAGTCATATACACCTAGGATGGCTTGAGGGTGAGGAAATTATGGGATCATTTTCATTTTGGGGTGAAATAACCCTTTAAGAAAATAATTCCATGCACAAATGTGTTTTTATGACCATCTTGTTAATTGAACTGTTGTATATAAGCAATATCACACTCACAATTGTTCTACATGGGCCTAAATCAGTACTGCTGTAATTACCTACAACACTCGAATCACAGCAGTGCTGATATAGGGCCATATCGCACGCTTGCTCATTTGATATTGCTTAAAAAAATTAATCATAAAATAATATATATATATATATAATATGAGATATATTAGGCAGAACTATGGTTTCAATAGTACATTTTTGTAGGGGTTCAAAAATATAATCCAACTGGATGCAACTGATTTGATCATTTTCAACAGATTTTTTTGTTATTTATTTCTATATTTTGAGAGTGTGCATGTTAAAAAAATTATTTTAAAATAATTTAAAAAAAAAAGATCTCCTTTTCTCCCAATTTGGAATTCCCAATTTGGAATGCTCCCTAGCAACCGGGCCAATTTGGTTACCCCATGTGACTCTACCCTCCCTAGCAACCGGGACAATTTGGTTACCCCATGTGACTCTACCCTCCCTAGCAACCGGGCCAATTTGGTTGCTATGGAGACCTTGTTCAATATATTGTTCAATCCCTAAACAACATAAATGTAGAACCTACAAGGCCACATATCTGCACACCTTCAAGTGCATCCTGAAAATGTACGATTTGAGTGAATGTGAACATTAGTCAGTTCTGATCAAGTGTTGGACAGACGCTGAAGTTCTCTATGATTGTAACTGATCTCATTGAGACACGTGTATGATCAGCACCACGGACAGTGTCCTGTTTCACACAGATCACATGACAGAGAACTCGTGTTAGACATGAAGATATAAAACACCATCAATACTACAGGCCACATGAAACTTGCTATTAAACACCACTGACGGTCTGATCCTCAGAACTAGCAGGAGCTCTCTCATAAGCTCTGATCTGATTGGCAGATGTCATGTCCCGGAATCAGTGGTGAGATATTGGATGTGACAAACGTTTGGGATACTCATCACATCAAGAGAGTTTGGATTGAGAAAGTGAACTAGATATCCACCCACAGAACAGCTGTAGATTACAGGTTACGCATGACTGATTTCATGTAAAAACAGCCTGTGGTGGTTTGATTGCCTCTTCCAGTCTGATTGATTGGTTGTTGATAGTCGAAGGTCAGGCTTCACCAGACTACTGTACAACTGATGCGTTCATCTCTCTAATACACCCGTTATATAACTACACGGTCTACATCCAAACAGACAGACAGAAACAAACACTGTCTGTCTCTTCTCAACTCTATGTTGCTATTCAAAAATTCAGTGTTTCTGTACACTTAATCAGCGTATGTGAACGTGTAGGTCTGTGTGCTTGATCATTTGTGAGTGTGTGTGTGTGTTTAAAACAGTATAAATTAAAGATATGTGGTGCAATGCAGAAGGTTTAGACCGAGTGTGAATTATTAATCCGTCTCTCTCTTATCTCGTATACAGTCAGTCACATCTCAACACTGTTCAGTCTCACATTCTTCCTCTTTACTCTTTCACTGTTCTATTAATGTGAAACTGGCTCTTCCTAAACTTCCATTTACAGCAGAATATCCTGATTCAAATGAGCCCAAACACAACATGATATGATGAGAAGTTCTGGAAATATTCCTCAGAGTGAACATGGAAAGATGAAGCACGATCGGTTGATCAACACACATCCTCATGTGTTCATCTAAAGGATTGAGATGCTCATATTTCTGCATTTTATAGTCTAATCCGTTTATTTCAAAGGGCTGGTCATTTTTGACCGGGAACACCACAACTGTGTGTGTGTGTATGTATGTTGTGTGTGTGTGTATGAGAGAGAGTGTGTGTGTATGTATGTTGTGTGTGTGTATGTGTGTGTGTGTGTGAGAGAGAGCGTGTGTGTATGTATGTTGTGTGTGTGTATGTGTATGAGAGAGAGTGTGTGTGTATGTATGTTGTGTGTGTGTGTATGTATGTGTGTGAGTGTGTGTGTGTGTGTGTGCTCGTGTATGAGTATGTATATGTGTGTGTGTGTGTATGTGTGTGTGTGTGTTGAGTGTGTGTGTGAGTGCGCGAGTATGTGTGTGTGTGTGTGTGTGTGTGAATGTGTGTTGAGTGTAAGTAAGTGTGTGTGTGTGTGTGTGTTGAGTAAGTACAGAATTGACGCACACTGTTTTGTCAGGAGGCGTTCAGTTGTTGGTGTCCCATGAGAGGTGCTATTTTAACTGAGCCCTGATTATTGAAATCTGATATATATATTTATATAATGCAAACATTAAGGCAAGAGTGACAGTAACTACACAATGAAGACACATTTTAATGTTCTCAGATATCAGGAAAAGGGCTTTTCATAAAAAGGTTAGTGAAGATTGCACATGTTTTATGTTATAAATGCATATATTACAATATTAGTTTGCTTTAACATGGTTTTCTCTTTCACGAACTGTTTTATATTTTTCTCAAAATACATGAATTAGCAAATAATGCATCTGAAGTTACTCTTAATCAGTGTGTTCCCATATAAAGATGACACTTCATCTTACTCCTGGTCCATAATGCTGCAAATGTGCAAGAGCGTTTTATAGTCAAGACTGTTCATACACAAACATTGTGACAACTTGCCCCGGTTCCCCCTCAGAACATCAGTCTCTCTCTCAAACCTTCATTAATGAGTTTGACCCCGAATTCTGGAATAAAGTCGGTTTCGCATTAGAATATTGATGTCTGTAGAGGTGGATCAAACGCATCGCGTGCTCGTCATCACCGGGTATTAAAGATGATTCGGATCTTACCTGCGTCGCTTTATGAAACTGCTTCTTCAACCCCGCCACAGACATTTCCTTCTTTATTTCCGTGCGTCCTTTATTCCTCTTTAATCGGTGGCTTTATGTGGATTCTGGGGTAAATATTATCCGTTCAGCGTCTGTTCGCGTGAACGCGCGCGTGACGTCACACGACCCGCCCTGAGCGCGCACGGATGATGAACCCCAGAAGATTCAAATCAAGCTGTCAAATGATTCCATTGAACCATCACAAACAAACAACTCAATAAATCCCAGATTTCAGAGCTTCAGGACAGACAGTTCCCTGTGAATGTTTCAGCACCACGGACAGCTCATGGTCACTGCAGCATTATATGTGCAATAGTGACAAACAGGCCCTGAAACCTCGCTTTTTCAACAGTAACAGGACACGCACAGCCCAAAATAATAAATGTGCCAAAATCCAAATGACTTTTTCTTCTGTGGAACACAAAAGGAGATGTGGTGGACAGAATGACAGCCTCAGTCACCATTTACTGTCATTGTATGGATAAAAAATGATGGGACACAAAAATGTCTTATTTGTGGAATGTACAAAGTATTTTTTACACTTCAGTAAAATATATAAATGTCTCAAAAACATTGCATTAAAAAAACAGATAAATCAAAGCACAAATTTGAAAGAGTCGCCCCAGAGTACTACAGGATGTCTCGATCGACCTCAAGGTGGCGCTATAGTGATCATGATTACAGTTTGGCCCATTACTCCTAAACCGTTTGTTGCACACAAGTTTCTAACATCAGTGGATTCCTTGGCTCAAGACAAACAAAACGCATATCTCCGATTTCATTTCCATCATGAAGATGTTTTTCGAACTCCTCCTAGGTCGTATGTCCGATTCGCACAAAAATTGGGGTGTATCTACTATGAACACCCCTGACCAAAAGTTATCAAAGGAATTTTGATTTGTTGAAGTGTTGCAAAGATATAAGCCAACAAATTGGTCAGGCATCGTCCATTTTGTACATATTGAATAATATCTATCAAATTAAAGGTCAAATGTTACGAAAATTGATAAAAAAGACACCAGGACATACTGAGGATGAACGCAAAGTCGTGAAAAAGTTTGCTACAGCAAAATCAACGCTCGTAACTCCACAACCGTATGATCGATGAAGTTGAATATTAGTACGCATCTTGTAGGGGTCAAACACTAATATGTCTTACAATATCAGTTGTACAAATAAAAAAACATGGCCACCAGCAGCCAATTAAATTTCAGCAGCTAATAACATCAAATCTGAATGGCCGACCGTTACAAAACTTAGATATTTTATAAAATGTTTACGTTATTCTAATTTTCTAATCCGATTCTCACAAAATTTGGTGTGTCTACAATGAACCCTCCTGACAAAAAGTTAAAGGAATTTTGATACGTCGAAGCGTTGCGAAGATATAAGCCAACGAATTGGTCAGGTGTCGTCCATTTTGTGTGTATTGACCAATATCTACCAAAGGAAAAGGCCAAATGTTACAAAAAATTTATACACTTATACAACAGCACATTTTAAATCTGCATGCAAAAATCGCAAAAACATTCGCCTATAGGGGGCGCTACAACTAAAAAAAAAAATCATAACTCTGCAACTGTATTATCAATGATGTTGAAAATTGGTATGCTTCTTGTAGGGGCCAAATGCTAACATTCTACAATATAACTCAGACAAATAAAAAAACCATGGCCAACAGCAGCAATCAAATGTCAGCAACATGGCTGTATAAATGGTGTGTAAATTACTGTATATTATCCAATGTTACCTGCTATTGTGAACTACATCAAGGAGTCCCTAGGTTAATAATTATCAAAGAAAAGTTTAACTTTAGTTATTTAGGGGTCGCATTAATCATGTGGGTTTAACCAAGTATATCCAAAAGCCTAGAATTCCCAAAATATATATTTGAATTTCTAAAACCTTTTTGGACATAGGGTTCTATAAGTTATAAAAATTACCACCATAACAATTATCCTGTTTCAGGATTATTGAACACATGACATCAGAGTCATATTTGCAAATTTGCAACTTACAAAGAACATATACAGTATATATATATATATATATATATATATATATATATATATACAGTATATATATATATATATATATATATATATATATATATATATATATATATATATATATACACACACACAAATACATACCTTTTTTGCATACTTTGAGAGTTCTTAAAAGGCTTGAACCCTGACGATTGCTGCTTGCAGCTATATTTATTATTATTATTAAAAGGCCTATATTGGAGAAACACTTCATACAGTTGACACAGCTTGTTATATATAGTCTCTTTTATTGAATTTTTTTTAGAACAAAGTATTCTTAACTTATTTGACCATTTCAATATACACATTTATAAAACATATATGATTCTATAATGTAAATATTAGGGTTAGGCAAATCTATACATTTATGGTACATCTGCAATGGCAAGAAATGCAAAGTAAAAAACTCCTAACCACACTGTAAAATAAAACATTAGTTTCATTTCTAATAACCATCTGTGTTTGCCAGAACCGTAAAAAGTACATTGACAATGTTCTATTGACAATATATTAAACAATGAACCTTCCCCTGGTTATGACATAATATACAAATGAAAACGCTCGTTCGATTCAATGACTTATGCAGCCGAAGAAAAAGCACCTGCCTAATATTGTGTAGGTCCCCCTCATGCCGCAAAACAGCTTCAACCCGTGTCTCAGAATAGCATTCAGTGATTATATTCTTCTCTGTACAATTGTACAGAGCGGTTATCAGAGTTACCATAAACTTTGTCAGTTCAAACCAGTCTGGCCATTCTAGGGACTGTTGTGTGTGAAAATTGCAGAAACATTCAAACCAGCCCGTCTGGCACAACAATCATCCATGCCATTATCTAATCAGCCAATCATGCAGATACGGGTTTAATTTAAAACCTAAATTAAGCTTCAGTTTAATATTCACATCAACCATCAGATTGGGGAAAATGTGGTCTCAGTGATTTGGACTGTGGCATGATTGTTGGTGTCAGACGGGCAGGTTTGAGTATTTCTGGGATTTTCACACACAATAGTCTCTAGAATTTACTCAGAATGGTGCCAAAAACAAAAATCATCCAGTGAGCATCAGTTCTGTGGACGGAAACACCTTATTAATGAGAGAGGTCAACAGAGAATGGTCAAACTGATAAAGTCTACAGTAACTCAGATAACCACTCTGTATAACTGTGGTGAGAAGAATATCATCTCTGAATGGTATTCTGAGATGGAGGTTGGTGCAGTTTGTTGGCAAGGGGGGACCTACACAATATTAAGCAGGTGGTTTTAATGTTGTGGCTGATTGGTGTATAGAGAGAGAGAGAGAGAGAGAGAGAAAGCAAACTGTAGTTGTTTCATTGACAGTGTGGATCTTCAGATCAGAGAGCAGTTTCACTCCAGAGTCTCTTGGTTATAGTTCAGGTTGAGCTCTCTCAGGTGTGAAGGGTTTGATCTCAAAGCTGAAACCAGAACTGCACAACCTTCCTCTCTAATACTGCAGTGAGACAGCCTGAACAGAGAAGGAGAAATACTCATCACACCTACAGATCAACACATACATTAATTCAGCAGGTATAATGAAATAATGGACTGAACAACAACAAATATGAGAATACACATAGAACCAACTACTGGACAGAGATTTTTTGCTTCTTTGAGATGGCACTACGTGGCACCATTCACTCACAGAATGCAAACTTCTGGAGGGCACATAGACCTGAAGTAGTGAGTGTAGATTGGGGGTGCAGTACCGGTGGTTTTTCTGTAAGCATGCATCAATGCCTTGAACTTAAAGCGAGCAACCATTGGCAGCCAGTGCCATTTGAGGTAAAGAGGCGTCACATGCGCTCTTTTGGGCTAGCTATTGTCACCTAACCATGGAATGACAGTGGATATTCAGGGCTTGTGCACATTTTATGGTCTTGATGGCATGATACCAGTCTGGCACATTTCCAAAGTGGTCTGTATACCAGTGTAGCAAAGATATGGTTGAAGAAAGTGGAGACACAATCCTGACCTTGGTTTATAAAACTGATTGATCACTGATCACTGATTTGATTCGTTTGGTCAAAAGTGGTTTATTAACTATAAAGCACAGCTGTGACAACCTGATAGATAGCAACCAGTCAGGCCTCAAAAGCAGACACAAAAAAACTGAAACTGCTTTGCTGGCCCATCACTGAAGCTGGCGAGAACAGCATCCAAATCATCTGTTTTCATTCTGCTGGATCTGTCAGCTGATTTCGATATGGTCAAACACAAGATTCTCCTTTCCACCCGCTCTAAAATGGGCATCACAGGAACCACACTCTGCTGGTTTGAGACTCACCTCATAGGCAGGCCCTTCAGGGTAGCCCCTTATCTCTTCCAACCCTAGCAATGCCCCTGCGGCTTTTCCTATCGTTCCTATGCCGATGACACAACTCAACCTCTTATTGCAGTCTGACAATTACCCTGTAGCTGCACGGATCTCAGCCTGCCTGGTAGATATCGCATGTTGGATGAAAGATCATTATCTCCAGCTCAGTCTAGCAAAGACAGAGCTTCTCGTTGCCCCAGTGAGCCCGGCTACACAACATAACTTCACCATTCCGCTTGACTCATCAACAATTACACCATCCAGGACAGCCAGAAATCTAGGGGCTGTGTTTGATAAACAGTTGAGCTTTATAGACTACATCGCAAAGACAGGCCGATTGTGCAGATTTACACAGTTCAACATTAGGAAGATCAGACCTTTCTTATCAGAGTATGCTACATAACTCCTCATCCAGGCTCTTGTTAAATCAAGACTGGACTACTGCAATGCTCTTCTGGTGGAATTTCCTGCATGTATTGTCAAACCTCTACAATTGATCCAGAATGCGACAGCACATGTGGCCTTTTGATATTCGGATAAATTGCCAAATTTTATTTGTAAATAGTGCAGAAGAGAGATTTTGTTGTTTGATTGGGCATTTAATTTATGATCACATGGATAGAAAATAATGCTGTTTATTTCGCAATATCGAATGGTTCATCATTTATTTTGAAAAACTAGATTTCCATAGAATTAAGACATCTGTCATTAATAAAATTTCCACCCATTCTCCACTCTTTGTATGTTTGTTTATTAAACATTTTGGCTAATTTTGGCTAAGAATTTAGTACTTTCTGTTCAATTTGACACATTTTATTATGTTTAAATCTGCACAGAAAATGAGTCCTGCCCCTGTCCATCACTAGTTAAATACCGTATAAGTTATGCGCTGAAGGGAAACGGCTTTCAAACACATTAAACAGCATCAGCACTCTGTCAAAGCACCTGATGCAGCAACCCAAGCCCACATTAAACTATACACTTATGAAAATTGAAGTGTTTTACATAAAGTGCTCCCATGCTTTAGAAAATTTGGCTTGTATTTACTCTGCTTCAACTTTTTCCACTCTCCTCCATTTTCAAAATTTGTGGTCAATAATTTCCATTACCAATTACTATTATTGATTTTATTTATTCATTTTTGCAGCACTTCTTAAAAGTGCATTTGCTGTATTTTGAAGGGGAAGTTGTTTTGCATATTAAAAATGTGAGATTAATCGCATTACTATCATTTGAATCTAATGACAGCCCTAATGATAGAAAAAAATGATCACTCACTCTAGTTTCTCCAGTTTACAGTGTGGATTCAACAGTAGATCAGAGAGCAGCTTCACTCCTAAATCTCCTGGTGTATTATAGTTCAGATTCAGCTCTCTCAGGTGTGTGGGGTTTGATCTCAGAGCTAAAGCCAGAGCAGCACAACCTTCTTCTCCAATACTGCAGCATTCCAATCTGAAGAGAAAATGAGAAGAAAGCATCACACATTCAGCTTATACTGCTGGAAAAATGAATCTCATCTAGGTACTTTAACAACTCAATTAAAAGTAAAACAATCAGTCAGTAAACAATTGCTGGAAAAATTACTTGTGTCATGTACAAAGTACATCCTAAACTAATTGTAGTCCTAAACTAATTAAATCTATGGAGAGGTTAAAAAAATGACTTCAACCTAGTGTGTGTAAACTTCTGACTTCAATGGTATGTTGTAAATAAAATTATTTAATTATCATCAGGATGTGTATTTTACATCTTGTGTTTGTGATTGTAATCAAAAACCCCTTGTTGATGAGATTAACTACTGGAAACATCATACTCGAGTGAAGTCCTCTGTAAAAACTTACAATATCTGAAAATGTTTTGAAACATCTGAAAAGCTTTCACCCAAGAGAAGACTGTAATTATCGTCTGCCTGTTAAAAGATAGTTGGTCATGTTTACATGTTTGAGTTTAGCTATATTAACAGATTTTTACATTCTTGATTATTTTTAGCTGTTAATGTCTAGGCTACATGTTACAGATGTATAAGGTAAGTTATATGGTGCAATAATATACAGGCATTTCTAGTAAGTTTGATCTATCTATCTGTTCGATCAACAGCATATTTGGAGGGGGAGGAGTATTCAGAAAGCTGTTTGAAAACAAGGTTTCATATTTGCAATTATGTTCAGTCGCATTAGTGGTATTTGTCTTTCAATGGCTGTCAACTAATACCACAGATATTTCAAGTATGAACATATAACTTTACATTTTACATTCACATTACATTAATATACCCTTCTAAGCAATGTATGTCATGTATGAGTGAGTGTCATATTAGAGTGAGCAATGTAGCGATTAAATCACGATTTAATCATGATTAAAAAAATCTTGATAATTCATATGATCCTGCTGTGATGTACAAAGAACAGGTCCTCAACCACTCAAGTGATTTTCATTGTAATTTTCTTTAATTGTTTTAAAAATATATATTTTTATATGACTTAATTAATGACATAATTTTTTGTATTTATTGTAATATTGAAAAATGTGTTTAAGGCTTAAAATAATATTACTCACTGTAGTTTCTTCAGTTTACAGTGTGGATTCTTCAGAAGATCATAGAGCAGCTTCACTCCAGTGTGCACTGGTTTATTATTGTTTAGATTGAGCTCTCTCAGGTGTGAAGGGTTTGATCTCAGAGCTGAAACCAGAACTGCACAACCTTCTTCACCAATACTGCAGTCATCGAGCCTGTAGACAGATGTTTACACTTACAGCTCAATACACACATACAGTAAACGGTAAATAAATGGTCTGCACTTATATAGCACCTTTTTAACCTTAACGGTATTCAAAAAGCTTTACACTGTGACTCATTCACCCATTCACACACACACATTCATACACCAATGGCGGCAGAGCTGCCATGCAAGGCACTAGCCTGCCATTGGGAGCAACTTGGGGTTCAGTGTCTTGCCCAAGGACACTTTAGATTTAGGTACTTGCGATTTAGGTACTGCAACCCAAAGACAACGAGGGTTAACAACATTTGAGTAAATTACTTTTGCAGTTGTTGTTTTTATGTCATATATGACTTTTGTGCTCAGCTGTGTGTATATAGCGCCAAGGCCAAGGCAGCTGCTGAGGATATAGCATATAACACACAGTCTTTTCTCAGCAAATACCCAGACACTCCAGTGTTCCTCCTTGGTGATTTTAACAGCTGTTAGCTTGATCATGCTCTGCCAGCCTTCAGCCAATATGTAGATTTAGCAAAACTATGGATCTATGCTACTCAGCCAGAGCTCTTCCACCACTATGACTAGCCGACCACAACATCGCCAACCTACTTCCTGTTTACAAGCAACAGCTGAAACAACATAGGCCCATAACACACAGCACTGCCCCAATGGTCGGAGGATGCTATTGCATGCATTCAACGCTGCTTTGCATGAACGGACTGGGAAGTCTTTGACGGAGAGCTGGATGAGCAGATCTTGGTCATCACTGTCTACATCAAATTCTATATGGATACTTTGATGTCAGTAAGGACTATCAGAACATACCCAAACTCAAAACCCTGGATCACCCCACAAATTAAACATCTTTGTAACAAGAAAAAGCATGCCTTTTAGGCAGAAGGGCTTTGCAGGTCTTAAAACTATAAACTGGGACAATAAAAATTCTTAAGGCCAAAATGAACTATAAAAATAAACTGGAACATATGAACACCAAACAGGCCTTTCAGCGAGTCAGGACTCTCAATGGACAAGCCACCAAGCAAACCACATGTGCATCAGACCCCATCAACTTTGCCAATGATCTCAACAATTTCTATGCCCAATTCGATACCTCTGATTTTTCAGTAGAATTTGAGAGGCTCTTTGAATCTTTCCCCTTCTATGAGTTGGATTATGAGTCCCTCCTAACCAGACAGGAGGTCTATCTCCAACTTATCAGGTGTAAACCATATATGGCTCCCGGGCCGGATGGAATTCCAGGTTGGGTCGGGTCCTGAAAAACTGCACCCTGGGACTAACACCCATCCTTCACTCTCTCTACCTTAGATCACTCTGTACTTCAACAATCCTGGTTATATGTAAAACACAAATAGTCATCCCTATTCCTAAAAAAAAAAAAACACACCCATCAGATCTAAACCACTACAGGCCTGTATCACTAACCTCTGTTATAATGAAATGATTCGAGAAACTGGTTCTGGTATCTCAAAGGATCCCCTCCAATTTGAATATAAGCAGAGGAGAGGTACAGATGATGCAGTGGCCTGTCCCCTGCACTGTTTGTTACAACATCTGGACACCAAACTATGTCAGACTTCTCTGTATTGACTTTAGTTCCACTTTTAACACAATCCAGCACCATCAGGTAATAAAGAAACTACAGCACCAAGATCCATCACCACCAATCCACTGAACCCAAAACTTCTATTCCAACAGACCACAAGCAGTTAGGGTTCTCAACACTGGCACCCCTCAGGGGTGGGTCCTCAGCTCCAATTCTCTACACCATCTATACAAATGACAAGTCCATCCACCACTACCCTCTTCTTTAAATATGCAGATGACACAGCCATCAATGCATTGCTCTATAATAACAGCAATGACTCTCTCTCTCTCTCTGCCTATCAACACTCCATATCCCATTTTATCACATGGTGCGATGATAACTTTCTCCACCTTAACATCTCAAAAAATGAAAGAACTGCTCTTTAGCCCACCCCCAACCCAAAACACTGATTCATCTCACTATGATTCATCTCACTATCAAATGAGAAGGAAGAAGTGGTGGAGTATTTCAGATACCTCAGCATTATACTGGACAATAAACTCAGCTTCAATTGGCACACATTTACAAGAGACATGCAGCCATCTGTAAACTAAAGCACCTGTCTGTCCAACTGCATCATCATCTTCTCCTGTACCATAGCATTATTGAGCTAGTCTTTCTTTATGGTGCCATCTGTTTTTTCCATATGCTTAGAGTCACTAATAAGAATAAACTCTTAAAGATAACTAATTTAGCTTGCAAACTCATTGGTATTCCCACCTTAACTTGTCCGATTGTGTCACCTCATCTCTAGTCCGAAAAGCATTCTCGATCATACATGCCCAGACCACCCACTCTACCAGCACTTCATCCCCCTTCCTTCTGGCCATAGGTATAGAATACCCATGTGCAGAAAGGACAGTTTTAGCAAGAGCCTTGTTCCTATAGTCATCTATCTATCTATACCCAATTTTCCAAAGTCCGCCATTGTGGGCGTCGGCCATTTAGAATTTTGTCATAAAATGCCATATTTTATGAAGCATTGACGTATTGTTATGAAACTTGGTATGCATCATTGCATCATAGGCACCATGCACTGTGGGTACCTACAAATGTTGGGGCCAGTGCCCTCTTGTGAAAAAGTTATAAAAAAAAATTGTAAAAATGCTTATAACATTTAATTAGTTTTGCCTATTGTCCTGCCACTGCTCTCATCTGATTCTTTGGGTCATGCAGAATACATTGATTCCCAAACAGCCATGCTGTTTTAATTTAATTATAAAACACATTTTTCTTTCTCCTCCTAGGCCATAAATCAGATTCACATGAAAATTTGTCTTATATCATCTAGAGACACTCATGACAAAAAGTTATTAAAAGATATTTGATTGACCTGACGGTTCTCGAATATCACACCAACAAATTAAATAGCAAGATGCCGAAAAGGATCTTAGGCTGCATCTCGGCAACGCTTTGGCGTATTAACATGAAACTTTGTGTGTTTCATTGTCACCCCACCGTGTCTGCACCATACAAATTTGGTGACAGTGTCAACTGTTGGTCAATACTTATAATGAATTGTATTGTGATATAAACAATTTTACTTATGCTTCTTATACCGCTTTTCTTAAAATCATAATCAGTGATGTCCAATCAGATCTCCTTACTTGCCATTTGTGTGCTCGGACTCATAATTGCTGCTTGCATCTATATTATGGAGTTGCTCCTCTCTTCACAGCTCTTTCAGCTTAAACCCTTCTGTTCACCTTTCAACTAGATGTTTCAACATGGCACTGGTAATTTGGTCTCATTCAGACAAAAGTGCATCTGTGAGCTCAAACACTGATTTTGGATGATGATGGGGTCTGACTCAGTCAGTGTTCGGATTAATCTCAAAAGTGTTCAATGGGGTTCAGGTCTGGACTTTGCACAGGAAAGTCATGTTTTTTTATACACCACACTCAGCAAACCATTTAGATTGTTATTGTTTGTTGTAATGTAGGAAAAATGGATGACGGATTAAGATAAATATATTGAACAAAGATATGAAAGAGAGAGTGAATTGACAATATGCCAAAATAATTTCACTCACTCTAGTTTCTCCAGTTTACAGTGTGGATCCTTCAGTAGATCAGAGAGCAGCTTCACTCCTGAGTATCCTGGGTCATTCCTGCTCAGATTGAGCTCTTTCAGATGTGAAGGGTTTGATTTTAGAGCTGAAGCCAGAACAGCACAACCTTGTTCTCCAATACTGCAGTATTCCAACCTGCAGAGAGAAGACCTCCTCACACTTACAGGTCCATGCACATATAAATTCAGCAGGTTCTAAGTTAAGTATGCAACTGGTGTGTCCTATAAACTGTGAGTGTTTGAATGAATGACACTGTATAAATGTGTTGGTGATGAGGTAGAGATCCAATTTTAGAAAATATTCAAAAAAACAGAGATTTGACAAAGTATGAAATAATAAAACTCACTCTAGTTTCTCCAGTTTACAGTGTGGATCCTTCAGTGGATCAGAGAGCAGCTTCATTCCTAAGTCTCCTGGTGTATTATAGTTCAGATTCAGCTCTCTCAGGTGTGAAGGGTTTGATCTCAGAGCTGAAACCAGAACCGAACATCCATCTTCTCCAATACTGCAGTTCCACAGCCTTTGGAGAAAACAAAAAAATAATGGCGTCAATCCGTAAACTTTAAAATACTCACCATTTCAAAAGTGTACAAGACATAAACAATATGTGTGTTAACATGATTTTACTGTCATTAAATCACTTATTAACTGCATCTGTTTAAATTCATAGCCAATTTTACAACTTTGTTGCCATGACGATGTAATGAAGTGGTGTACTGGCAGTACCACAGTGTTTTTCAAACGGTAGTACTGTATTTGAGGTAATAATAGAATTACAGTTTTATGTATGGTAGCAATATTCCCAGATAGTACTGGTATTTGGCTGTACTCGTTTGTAAAGCAGCATTTGAGGATCAGGCTCTGCCTCGCCCGCAGTAACAACATGTATCCTAGTGCTGCAGCAGCTGTTGTTTATACAGAACACAAGAGGAATGGAACAGAATGCTGAGATCTCAAGAAACGCTTTTTGAAAATTAGAAATTTCTTTCCTGTCACAGCGTTCTAAAATGGATTATGTTCATATAATATTATAACAGTTAATACAAACAATTAGAAACTGTAAAGAATTAATACAAAGCAACAGATAGGTGCATCATTCAGCCTGCTATTCAAACAACAATAACGGTATCTAGATAATACTTAGTATTAGGGCTGCAAGGATCAACAGCTGGTGATGTGCACATCACCGCAAAATTTGTGCACAAAAGGAGGTTTTAATTCATATCTTGGTCTGACTTTTCAATACAGTGTCAGTGGGTAATGACCCATTTGAGTGTATAAAAAGAACCAAAAAGATAATAAAAGTAGTCCATGCATCCCCTGACTCATATTCCAAGTCTTCTGGAGGCATACGATGGGTTTGTGGAGAATCAACCCGGATTATAAGAATAAACGTTTTCAGTGAAACTATTGACATCATTGCACGGTCATGAGTACTATGAGAAGACTGTTCACAGTGGCACGCATATCCACGTGAGAATTTGCTTTGTTTTAACATAAACTATGTATTATGACACAATTACGATATTGCAGGGGAGCATTGATTTGATAACACAAAAGAATAATATCACTCACTGTAGTTTCTCCAGTTTACAGTGTGGATTCTTCAGTAGATCAGAGAGCAGCTTCACGGCTGAATCTCCTGGTTCATTATAGTTCAGATTCAGCTCTCTCAGGTGTGAAGGGTTTGATTTTAGAGCTGAAGCCAGAACAGCACAACCTTGTTCTCCAATACTGCAGTATTCAAGCCTGCAGAGAGAAGACAAAACTCCTCAAAAAAACAGCAAAATGCACAAATAAATTGAGCAAGTGAAATCAAATCATGAGTTATAAATGTGCAGTTTTGATATGTCAAATCCTCTTTATAGATTGCGTGACACTGTATGAATGTGTGTGTGTTAAATCAAATCACTTTGTTACCTAGTCAGGTCAACTAAGCAACCAAATTGGCCCGGTTGCTAGGGAGGGTAGAGTCACATGGGATTACCTCCTTGTGGTCGCTATAATGTGGTTCTCGCTCTCGGTGGGGCACATGGTGTGTTGTGCGTGGATGCCGCGGAAAATAACATGAAGCCACCACACACGCTACGTTCAACAAGCCATGTGATAAGAATCACAGATTGAGTTGTGCTCCGTTGAACAACTACAGAATTTTGAGCAGGCAAGTCAGTGTGCATACCTTTATAGAAAATAACTGTTTGGAATTTGTGCAATTAGTAGCCCTATTTATATAATAGAAAACGTACTGATATAGATTGATAATAATTGGGAAAACGTTCTGGTTATCGATGCATGAAAAAGGCACCGATCCCAAGCCTACCATGTACACAAGTGTAACTGACTAACAATCTTGGGTGCATGGTCCACAACACTGCAGTTGTGTATGGACAGGAAAATACACAATGTGCAGAACATTTTCTGTACAGTATACACGATACACAGACAGTATCACATTTCTTAGTTAATCAATCGTCAATCATTTGCTATAAATAATTTATTCAATCAAGAGTAGTAAGAAATGGTGAAGATATAAAGCATCTAAAATGCTGATTAAATTAAAGGAAACGGAGCATGTATCCATGAGGCATTAGGACTGTGGTGGTAACAACTTAGCATCAAGTAACTCTGTTATGGTTATATACAGATCTGTGCATCATACCACATTGTATTTGGGCTCATTTTAATTGGGAGCATCTGCTCTAAGTAACCTTGTTCATTTTAATTAATTAAAAGGAAAAATGCCACAAAAGAACTCACATGTAAATCTGCTTTCCATACAAATGCACAGCTTTTACTCTATACGTTGGGATGTGAGTGCTTGTTGCATTCTACTCGATCGAGACATTTCCAGTGACATTTGATCATGACCATCCCATCTATATCAAGTTTCAACCATATGTTTGACAGTATTATGTACAGAAATCTTTTCTTATAAGATATGAAAAGGGAACACTTGTAATGCTGTTAAGAGTTATGTTGCCTAAATGCATTGTAAAGTCCAGCTTCTAAGCTTTCTAATGACAAACATTTTGTGTTGGTCAAGCTAGTAGTATTCACATATTCAGCATGGTGGGTCCTTTTGTAAATATGGAAGAGAGCAGTGTGAAGTTTGAAGGATATTGCATCATCGGAGGACTTGTTGTGATTTGATAATATGATGGAATAATATCACTCACTGTAGTTTCTCCAGTTTACAGTGTGGATCCTCCAGTAGATCAGAGAGCAGCTGCACTGCTGAATCTCCAGGCTCATTATAGTTCAGACTAAGTTCTTTCAGGTGTGAAGGATTTGATTTTAAAGCTGAAATAAGAACAGCACAACCTTCCTCTCCAATACAGCAGCATTCCAGTCTGAAGAGAAAAGGAGAAAACTCCTCACACTTACAGATCAACACACATGTTCTGCAGGTATGGGACTTCCAGTTAAAGTGTTTTTGCAGCCGCCTTCATAAGAAGTCTAAAACATGTAAAAACAGACTAAACAAAGCATGACAGAGTATTAAAAAAGAGGTAATCGTGGTAATTGGGGACACCTTAGTCTGAACTCAGACTAAAAGACATTTTCCAAACTAGAATTATAAACTTCATCCAGATCACAATGAAAGATCACAAAAGCAGAGGCAGGTACGCAGTCCTGTGTCCTCCCCGATGAAACAAACAAGGACTTTTCTAATTCTTACAGAAGTGGGGGTAAAATATTTTACAATCAGGCCAAAACACACTCAAACATTTTGACATGCACAGTTGTAATCGAGCTACAGCAGGTCTTTGTCTAGTCAAGACTCAAGCTACAGTCTAAATCTGTCTGTCCAAGTGTCCACAACACAATGCATAATCGAATTTTGAAAGCACACTGGCTGAGGACATGTAAATAGAAGTTGTGCGAAGGAGTCAGGAATTGGCTGTTCGGCAAGACTACTGGCTACCCTACTGGTAGTTGCTGGAACTACACCCTGTGAAGGGTAAAGTATTGGGGCTTTTCTACTGCACTATGCAACTTGACTCGACTCTGCTCGCTTTTTGGGGGTTTTCCACTGTGGATAGTACCTGGTACTTTTTTTAGTACCACCTCGGTCGATGTTCCAAGTGAGGCGATACTAAATGTAACATCAAAATCCTGCAGATCACTGATTGGTCAGAGAGAATCGTCACTACCGGCATCACTGGATTTGCAACATGGGACATCAACTCACTAGTTTTAGATAGCAGTATCATTTGTTCACGAGACTTTCAGATTGTAAAAAGAAACGGCTGCGTGCAAAACCACGCCGTGGTCAATAAACAAGGAGCAGATATTCCTCTTGTTAGTGACGAACGAAACAACGTGAAACGATATAGTCTTTATGGAAGTGTCTCAGCTGTTGGTCACATATGGCTACCACCGGACCTACCAACAGTGAAGGGAGAAGTAAAAAAAAAAAAAAAATTATAAGTGACTACAGAACCATCAAGGAAAAGTGGAAGTGGTTCGACCAAATGGACGCTATCTAGACTGGTGAGCAATGGGAGGGAGAGTGCCCTTGACTTGTTGTTGGAGTCCACGATGGAGGATGGTACGTTTTGTTACGTTAACTCTATACTCTGCTTGAAAGCTTCACTTTATTTAGTTGACCAGCTACTGGAAAGCTTCTAAAACAACCAGGCCAATTTAACTGTTACACTTGTGTAAAATCATTATGCAACAACTGCTTTATGCAGCACAATGAGCTAGTAGCTAACAGCTAGCGCTAGCGCTCGTGCTATTGTTTATTGTTTTGTATCATGTTTATGATAATGTCACGCAACTATGATGATCAGCCTATAATCCCACCCACGTTGAGGCGGCACTCAATAGCAGTGGAAAAGCAAACTCAGCAAAGTAAAGTGAGTTGATTCGAACCGTAATATGCAGTGGAAAATTGCCATATGTTGCTCCATTGACGGTCATACAAAAATAGCTGTGACCAGGGTTGCCACATGTCCTGTAAATGCGGGATCGTCCTGTATTTAAGCTTGTCCAATGGTGTCACTGTGAAATAATCGCATGATAATGATTGCAAATAATGATGACTGTTGATTTATTGTTGGAAATTTCACTTACAGTGTATAAGGACCATCTGAAAAGTCCACACTTTGTGCTAAAATTTGCTAAAACCGTGGTGTGTTAAGGGACTGTCTGAAAACGTCAGCGAGCAACCCCCCATATAATAACCCCCCAATAATATTACTCACTCTATTTTCTCCAGTTTACATTGTGGATCCTTCAGTAGATCAGAGAGCAGCTTCACGGCTGAATCACCTGGCTCATTACTGTTCATATTGAGCTCTCTCAGGTGTGAAGGGTTTGAACTCAGAGCTGAAACCAGAATTGCACAACCTGCCTCTCCAATACTGCAGTGAGACAGCCTGTAGAGAGAAGGAGAAACACATCACAGTAATGACATACTCACACCAATCTAAAATATTTGAAAGAACACTAGGTGTGAATAGGGCTGGGCGATAAAACAATATCGATGTACATCACGATAAAGAAAATCCACGATAAGCTTTTGAGGAATTTTCTATATTTACTGTGTGTCGCTAAAACACAAGCAGTTCAGCTTTCTCAGGCTGCGTTTCCTCTAGAGCGGACGAAATCCACTCAAAGGCACTCACAGCGCTAGGAAAGAGCTCGCTCCGCACCGCTGCCAATCCTAAGATCCACCTTGCGAGCATGACGCTCGGCTTTCATAGGAATGAATTGAAAACGCTCTCAGCTTCACTCACAATGCGCCAGTGGTAACGTAGGGTTAGACTGGATGAACTTGCTAATGCTAGCTGCCTTGCTAACGGTTAGGTTACGTCGGACACCGGATTGATTCCATCCGCACGTGATAAATATCGATATCGAACAATATGAAAAAGATTATTGTGATAACAATTTTGTCCATATCGCCCAGCCCTAGGTGTGAACAAACATTCCTATGAAGCCATTCACAACAAGGCAATCCCTGGTGACAGAACAAAGATATTTTTTCTTTGGTAAGTGCCACTTTGTTTCTTAATTTAATGATTAAAAACTCACCAACCAATAAGATCCTGTATAAACTTTCATTTTATAAGTGGATCACTGTTGCATGAAGCCACTCCGTCAGTACCACCACTCCCTATATGCATATTACGCAGTCTGCATAGGGCACCATCTCCCAAGGGGGCACCATCTTACCCTAGGGGGGCATCAGAAACTCAACTGTCTTCCCTTACTCGCACTGTATATGTTAATCAAGGACCCAGTAGCAGTCGTGGAACATAGATTATTGCCTAGTGCTCACACTGTGCCTTGATCCACATACATACATTTAATGAGATAATAACCAAGGGCATCAGACCATGGGCAATGTTGGACCTGAGTAACAGGGTTCTCTCACTGGAGGGGGGTCCACGGTTGCATGTCTACGTGTTTACATTTCCGACTTGCAAACTCTTGCTCCCACAATCTTTGATGGGGAGAATAGCATTACAAATGTCCCCTCGCCCTCATCCCGAGGTATCAAGCCAGATAGGTCCATGCATTGATGTGGCCCTTCAGTGGCATTTATTATAATGGCAAGCTGTTCTAAATACAGTACTAGATGCTATGAATGACTCATGACAGGATCACAACTAGCTCATGGGAACACAAATATCACCCATTGTGACAAAAACCTTGTAACCAACACAGTCAAACTATATTTTAGTAAAATATTTTCCAGGGCAAATACTTATTTTCCAGGACATTTAGGCATTTTTCAAATGTTCCATGACTTTTCCTACCAAAACTACACTGCAAAATTCCATGCTTTCCAGGACGCTTGGGAACCCTGATTTTTATATATCCCCCACCACAAAGCCAAATTATTTAGGGGGCCCTAAAATAGCTCTGTGTCAAGGCCCAACATTTGGTGCTACGCCCCTGATAATAGCTAACATCATTTAACATTTAATTGACATAATAAATTACACAATATTAACTTTGCCAGCCTTAATGATGAAAGTAAAATATGACTCACTGCAGTTTCTCCAGTTTACAGTGTGGTTCCTCCAGTAGTTTAGAGAGCTTCTTCACTCCTAAATCTCCTGGTGTATTAAAGTTCAGATTGAGCTCTCTCAGGTGTGAAGGGTTTGAACAAAGAGCTGAAATAAGAGCTGCACATCCGTCCTCTCTAATACTGCAGTCATCAAGCCTGCAGAGAGAAAAACTCAAACCTGCAGCTCAACACATAAATACAGCAGGACAATACAATAGAATAAGTCACATTATCGCATTGTTTAGAGTAGAAAAACACATAAGCATATCGCACTGACACGGGAGCTACGTTTAGACACTCACACTGTCTGAAGATTACAGTACCTCAGAATTTACAAACTGTATCAGTGTTTTTGGGCTTGCTTTAAATGGGACAGTTTGCTATAAATAATCATATGTATCAGTTTCATATTCTTTTTATGTTTCATGAAAGAAACACTACAAGTAAGCCACATCTGTTTATAACATCTGTAACTCTATGCTGTACACAAATAAACAGCTTTTAGTCTGTGAGTAAAACAATACACCTGTTGTATTCTATTCGTTCATTAACGTTAGCAGCTGTGGTTATTTCTGATATTTGCAACACTCTTGTATTAATTATCCGGTTCACTGACTGAATACTATGAGTGTGATGAAACGTCATTTAGTGGGCTTGTGAGGAGTTGCATTTGACAGCGGATCAGAGTTGGTTAGAACAATAATGTTATGATGGACAAAATATTTAAAATGGTTGCATAAAGTACTTTCTGTACAGCAGTACTAATTCTGAATCTAAGTACCGATTATCATTGTCCCATGTCTGCCAAACATGTTGAGTGATCCAAACATCATCTGCAGCCTGTACCTGAACTTTTGATCAGATTTTAGGAGTGAATGCACTTCACTGCATAGAGAGCTATAAGATGCTCCTTTGTTCCCTTTTTAGTGAATGACTTAACAGTATATACAATATATCAAAATGCATCAAAGAGATTGATTAGATATTTTGATAGAAATATATCTTACTGTAGTTTCTCCAGTTTACATTGTGGATCCTTCAGTAGATCAGAGAGCAGCTTCACTGCTGAATCTCCTGGTTTATTATAGCTCAGATTCAGCTCTCTCAGGTGTGTGGGGTTTGATCTCAGACCTGAAACCAGAACCGAACAACCTTCCTCTCCAATACTGCAGTTTGATATCCTGAAGAGAAGTAAACCATTCTTTGTATGTGATGCAGTAAATTTCAAACTCTTTAATTGAGCTCACAAATATAATCACTATACATGCAAATTTAGAAAGAAAATAAATGTAACAAAACAGAATCGTTAATGGATTTAAAAATACCCAAATAAATGTTATTTATAAATAAATAAGATCCAGGAAATAGAAAAGTGTAAACAATCACACCATGTCTGAATATTTGTACTTCTCTACTATATAGCAGACATGTTAAGGACACTTAACTCCAGGTTGCTCCGGGTGGATTGTCCCTTTAATAAGTGCACAGTAAGTCACTTTGGATAAAAGTGTCTGCCAAATGCATAAATATAAGTCAAGTCTCAAGTCTTTCAAGGCCAAGTCTAAGTCAAGTCGCAAGTCTTTGGTCACAAATCCAAGTCAAGTCTTAATTTTTTGGCAATAGTTCTTTGTCTGCAGCTAGTTAGTTTAATAAACCCTGAATAAGTTGACGCTGACTGCAACACCTGGAGTTGCGAGTTTGAATCCAGGTCTCCTAAGCAACCAAATTTGCCCAGTTGCTAGGGAGGGTAGAGTCACTCGGGCTGATTTGTCCATTGATCCAGGCAGTGAATAGCGCAGTTTCATTCCACTTTTGATGCGTATGCCATTTGATATCGCTTAACAGAAAACGGCAGCACATAAACGGAGAGTCTGAGTCACAGACTTGAGTTTCCATCTCTGGTATACAGTTTGCTAAAAGCGATACGTCAAATGAGTAGTATGTCTGAACCCTCAGTATTCATAAAACAGTAGGCAAGAAATTCCAGAATGACTTCCACGACTTTACTATCCCATAATGCCTCGGGAGCTGAGGAGAAATCAAATTCAAAATGCTGTGCTGTAGGTAGCATTAAATAATTAGCATAATCAGCTCTGTCTGAAGCATGGACTCAGAATGGAGTTCACCAAAATTACCTGAAATAAGCTTCCAGCCAGACTGCGATGCTCCTTACTGAATTATACCTATATCAACTTGGTCAAAGGAGGGACGACACTTTCTTCTTAAAAAAAAAACAGCAACCAAAATCAAAGGACAAAGCATCTACGTGCAAGAGTGGATACAATGACACCCAGAACGGAGAGGTTTGGCAACCTTGGTGTGCGCACATGTTAAGTTTGTGCATTTGTACAGAGATGATTTCACCTCTAAAGAAATAAATTTTGCCCAAAAATGTACAAAAATAAATTACTAAAACAGCAATTGCGAGTGGGGTGGCCAATGGGGTTGCCAGGCTTTAGTCCATGGTGGCCCCTGGCCACCCCCTAGCTCCACCACTGGCTGTGCCCTTTATATAGCAAGTATGAAGTATGTGAGCCTTTGGATTTGCCTGGATGAAAAATATTGGACATAAATGTGTCATAGCACACATTCAGTGATAGGTTTTCATGGCTTTCTTAAAAACACAGTTTAAACATCCACAGTGTAAACATTAGTGCACATTTCTAGGCTAATGACATGGAGATGTTGTCAGAGACCTATTTAGAAAAACACTTAATTTACAAGAAGCATTCCCTGTTGGAAGCATCCATATACCAACCATAAAGTGCAGAATGTTCAGAAGAATTCTAGAGTGTCAGCTAAAGACTTGCGGAAATCTTTGGAACATCATAACATCTCTGTTGACGTATATATGATACATAAAGAAGCCAATAAAAATGGTGTTCATGAGGAGGACCACTACCACTACTGTCAAAAAAGTACATTGCTGCAGGGCTTAAGTTTGCATATGAGCATGTGGACATTGCCCAGAACAACTGGTTTAATATTCTGTGGACATATAAAACCAAAGTTGAGTTGGTTGGAAACACCAACATCAAAACCTCATCCCAATTATAAAGTACGGTGAAGGGGGACATTTTGGTTGGGGCTGCTTTGCTCCCTAAGAGCCTGGACAGCTAGAAAACATCTATGGAAAAAATTATTCAGAAGTATTTCAGGCCATTTTCAAGGTGAATGTAAGGCCATCTGTCTGCCAAATGAAGCTCAATAGAGGTTGGGTGATGCAACAGGACAGTGTCCCAAAGCACAAGAGTCAACAACACAGTGGCGTCAATAGAAGAAACTGCACCTTCTGTAGTGACCCAGTCAGTATGTTCACCTCAACTAGATTTAGATGATTGTGCATGACCTCAAATGAGCCATTTACACAGACATCCCAAGAATATTCCTGAACTGAAGGAATGGGGTAAAATTTAATAAAGTTTCAGGAAATGTTTGGTGGAGGTTATTGATGCCAAAGAAGGGTCAACCAGTTATTAAAGACCAGGGTTCACATACTTTTGCCATCCTGCGCTGTGAATTTTACATGGGGTGTTCAATAAAGAATGCTTGCATACTTCTTCAAGCAACTGTATACTGAACAAGTGGTTTTATCTTTATAGACAAAAAAACAACATGCATGCATACTTATATCCAGTGCAATAATTATGCAGTACAAGTGTAAAATTACATAAAGAGATATTTACTTAAATGTATCCAGTTTACAATTCTTCAGGCCAGCAGAGAGCAGCTTCACTCCTGAATCCTGCAGGTCATTGTTACTCAGATCCAGCATTCTCAGACTTGAGGAGTTTGAGCTGAGTGTGGAAGCCAGTGCTGAACAGATTTTCTCTGTCAGATTACAGCCACTTAAACTGGATGAGAAATGACAACAAAATCTTAACTAGCAGTAAACAGTACAGAATTAGCTCATAAAATAATGGTAGCATAAGTTCACATGTACATTTTGTCCTTTGCTGTGATGAAGATTATCAGTTTTGACTTTAACTCTCTGCCTATATTACAGAAAAATGTCAGAAATTCGTGGACTGGTACGGCTAACTCTCAAGTTCACATACAATGTCTTTTGGAGGCCAGCAGCAATGCGGAGGCCCTAGGCAATTGCCTAGTCTGCCTCTAGCTAGTGTTCATTATATCGGTTGACAAGATTGTAAGACAGCAGAGTCTGTTGTTATCAAAAATGCATGTTAATGCCAGCTGTAAAGGGGGCCATTGCTGCTTGATAGTGGGGTGAAATTTTAACCAGAACAGTAGTAACAGGTGGGCGTTAAGCAGCTGTTTGTTTACACATGCTTAAATCGTCATTGATCATCAGGATAAGATGAACATGCTCATCTCAAAAGTTCAACATAGATTGTATGCAGCTTCCAAACTGAAAATACTCACTCTGCTTTTCTGGATGCTTTGACCACTGGCAGCAGCCTCAGAAGACACTCCTCTGATAGATGATACTCACTCAGCTTAAAATTATCCAGCTCCTGCTCTGAGTTTAGCAATGCAAACACCAGAGCTGACCACTGAGCTAAAGAGAGACTGACTCCAGACAGACGGCTGGTACCGGTTCTGCTCAGGTATGACTGGACTTCCATCACTAAAGAATGATCATTCAGTTCATTCAGACAGTGGAACAGATTAATTGATTTTTCTGGAGAGGGAATCTCCCTTATCTTCAACTTAATGTACTCAACTATTTCCTGTTTGCTGTGAGAGTTTCCAGTCTGTCCTAACAATCCTTGTAAGAGAGTCTGATTGGACTCCAGGGAGAGACCCAGAAGGAATCGAAGATAAAGGTCCAGGTGTCCGTTCTCACTCTGTAAGGTCTTGTCCACTTCACTCTTTAGAAAATCAGTCATGGTTGACTTCTTTTCTTTTTCATGATGAAAGGAAAGGAACATAAACAAGGCAGCAAGAAACTCCTGAACGCTCAGATGCACAAAGCTGAACACCTTCCCCAGACACAGTCCAAACTCCTCTCTGAAGATTTGGGTACAAACTCCCGAGTACACCGACGCTTCTCTGACATTGATGGCAGATGCTCTCAGGTCCTCTTCATAGAAGATCAGATTCCCCTTTTCCAGTTGCTCAAAAGCCAGTTTCCCCAGTGACAGAATGCAGTCTGCAGCCTGCTGAAGATCTATTTGACATTTCCCATCATACTTCTGGGTCTTCAGCTTGGTCTGAAAGATGAGGAAGTGTATGAACATTTGAGTGAGAGTCTTGGGGATCTCGAAACTTCCTGCTCCTCTTAACATTCTCTCTAGAACAGTGGCTGAAATCCAGCAGAACACTGGGACGTGGCACATAATGTACAGACTTCTTGATGATTTGATGTGTGTGATCGTCCTGTTGGCCAGTGTAGGATCATTTATTCTCTTGCTGAAATACTCGTCCTTCTTGGGGTCATTGAACCCTCGTACCTCTGTAACCTTGTCAACACACTCAGGAGGGATCTGATTGGCTGCTGCTGGTCGAGAGGTGATCCAGAGCAGAGCAGAAGGAAGCAGATTGCCCTTGATGAGGTTTGTCAGCAGCACATCCACTGAGGCGGATTCAGTCACATCCCACAAAATCTCATTGTTCTGAAAATCTAGAGGAAGTCGACACTCATCCAGACCATCAAAGATGAAAATTATCTTCAAGTCCTTGTAATCGATTGATTTCAGTTCGTTCATTTCAGTGAAGAATTTATGAAGAAGATCCATCAGACTGATCCTTTTCTCCTTTATCAAATTGAGCTCTCTGAAAGGAAGTGGAAATATGAAGTGAACGTCCTGATTTGCTTTTTCGTCAGCCCAGTCCAGTATGAACTTCTGGACAGAAACAGTTTTTCCAATGCCAGCGACACCTCTTGTCAGCACAGTCCTGATGGGTTCGTTTTGTCCAGGTAAGGGTTTAAAGATGTCGTTGCATTTGATTGGTGTCTCTGATCTATTGTATGTTGTCTCCATCTGTCTCACCTCATGTTCATTATTGACGTCTACACTCCATCCCTCTGTGATGTACAGCTCTGTGTAGATCTCATTCAGTAGAGTTGAGATCCGTTGGTTTGAGAAACCTTCATTGATTCTCTGACATTTCTGCTTAAGTCTGGACTTGAGTTTTTGTTGATTCACGAAGATATTTTCTAAAGAGAAAGAGTAACAATAGTTTTGAAAGATCAGATGAACTATGAGATCACTATTAGTGGTCGACCGATATATCGGAGAGGCCGATAAATCGGACGATATTCAAAACAATAATTCGAATGATTGGCATCAGCCGACAAACTTTCACGTTTGGCCGATTAGCTTCTCAAGTTACGATGCTGCCAAGAATCTCCTGCTTGCATATAATGTTGCTGTCTGAGACATGTTATTGAGCCATCATAGTTCGTTCTATTGTTACATGCCATCATGTTACTACAATAGACTATTGCACAACAACTTCTCAATTAAACGCGAGAGAGACGCGCAGGAGCTCATGATGTTTAAAGTGCTTGTGTTCTTGTTTAATGATATCAAGGAAAATATAAATAAAACCTCTATATAAATAAAGCCATCTGTAAATATACAGATGTAATTCACGAACCTCACAACTTGCGCAAATCCAAGATTTTCTTCCAGTGTCGCACTCATATATCTCCCTTTAAAGTAGGTATTATCTCAGCATGGATCCGACGCACTTTAGGGGCGATCAGGACTAAGCTGAAATAAGCCACCACATTAGAACGGGCCACAAAACAGTGCTGCGATATGACCCGAAGGTGGCAGCGAAATGCCCTGATATACCCGCCAGTTTCTATGTAAAATCCTGGGCCGATTTCTCTTCCCAGTCCACCCCTGGTGTATACTAAATGTTCTTGAGCAGATAGTTGATCAATGTTCTGTCCACGGAACGATCCAAAAACACTTGAATCTGATGTACAGCCCTTCGAAGAGACTGTAAGTCTATCCACCACAGCCTAAAAGTTCAGTATTTTTAGCTATTTAATTTACTATTTTCTGTAAAAACAAGCCACCGTAAAAATTTAAGAGGCCCAAGAATGACCCATTTTGGATAAATTAATTAAAATATAATGAGATGCATCACTTGTTGAATATTTGTTATAAATGTAGTTTGTTGTTCTTGCCAATGTTTGATTCATCTTTAAAACCATCACCATCATCATATATCAGTGACTGAACACGAACAGTTGTTGATCATTAGCTACAGGCTTTTATTGGAAAACAGGTTACGAATAATCAGGAAGAACTGACACTGAGCATAATAATCACATGACTCTTACTGGTTTGTAGTGTGTCAGCGAGGTCTGTCTGGTTCATCATCCTCAGGACGTGCAGTGTGATCTTCAGAAACCCCTCACTAAGTCTTCTCTGACCTTCATCCTCATTCTCCTCCTCCTCTCTCTCAGAGTATGCTGGGTAATCTGGCTTCAGGAGAGTCTTGAATCTCTCCAGCTCTTTCTTCATCAGAGAGAAGATTTTCTGCTCAAGCTCCTGTGTTTAATAACAGCCAATATTCAAACAACAACAGAGAGGATGAATTGAAGAGTCAAGAAACTTGTGCCAGAAAACCAGTAATATCAAGTAATATGTGGTAGGAGTTGGCCCATGGCGTAAACTACTCTCAAGCTCCCTCAAGTAAAACAATCTTCATTTCTCTTGTTTTCTAATAAGCTGGAGACGCAGGAAGCCTGTGGCTAGTTGTTACTATTATCCGTGATGCTCATTTAGTCCATACTCATATGGTTGATCGACATGCACACTCCAATTATTTGATAGATAGTTGACAACATAGCAACGGTCTATGCTAGATGTTGTGATTGGTTATCTGATTTGGTTTTTATGTTGTTTTTGGGCTCGTTTTAATCTGGATCATCTGCTTCAAATAACCCATTTCCCATTCTCTGTTTACATCCCCAATCTACCATTATCTGTAATATTTTAGGGGGGTATTTTGCCCCCTTTTTGCCCACTCAGCACACCCTGGATTCAAACTCACGACTCCTGGTGTGGTTACCCAAGCCCCCCCAGAACAGTGTCTCTCTTAATGTTTATTGACTAGCCCCATTTAGTTCCATTGTAAGGATCCTGCCATCTCTGCCTAGTCTTGTTTTTCTGTTGTTATATTGTGTTCTTATCCTTCTGCTGTGTTATCTCTCGTGTTCGCTGCCCTGCTTGTTGCTGTCCTTGTGTTTATTTGCCTCACCTGTCCTCCTCATTTGTCTCTGATTTTGTTTGTTGTTCTGTGTTGGCTCATTGCTTGTGTTGTCCCGTCTGATTGTGGTTTCCCAACGGGCTGGTTTGTTCCTGGTTTTTCTGTCAGTTGTGCATATTTTTAATGGCTGTTTCTGCATTTTGGATGTTTTTTCTTTCATAGGTTGTTTCGTTTCTTGCCCTGTTTTTTTGACAGTGTCATGCTGTGTGCCCTTTTTACAAATGCTACTGATCAGAGCTTAACAAGTACCGAAACCTTCCTTAAAGCTAAGGTGGGAACATAATTCAACTTTGAATCTAACTACAGCCCCTGAGCATATGTGAGAAAAACACACTAACTGAAATAAAGCACACCTCGAAAATAGAGTCCATCTTCATCTTTCCAGAGCAGGACTTTGATCCCTCCTGTTTGCTGCTATAGAACAACAATAACACACTGAGTATTCTGGTTAAGATCTACACGAGCATTTCATTCACAAATACACTGATGAATGTATCCATCACTCAGGATAATGCACAGTGTAAAGTTGGACAACTTTTGAAATTAGGTATAGAAAGAATACCATTTGAAAAGTACTTTTATCATTATAAAAGATGATGTTGAACAGACAGAATCAAGTGTCGGCAATAATGCCCAATCGAATGAATTAGAAGTTGGTCTGAAAATGAAAACAGCACTAAAATCAGCTGATAATCAATACAGTCACCCGGAGATTGTGCATCCCTACTTTGAATCGTGAGACTGCACTCACCTCACATCAGCAGAAGAGTCTCCTAAACTGAAGTTCGATAGAGGATCCATCGACTGGTCACTCTTCATAGACACACAGCTGGGTTCAGGTGAAGGAGAGTCTGATCTCTGGTTTGAAATGATCCTAAAAACCAGCAATAGCTCAGCTTAAATTAAAATGTTACCCTGCACGATTGTTTGGCATTGAATTAATTGCAGACGTCTTTCCGAACAAGGACTCGATACTATCAAGCAAAGTTTACTACATACTTAGACTCTCAAATGGTTTTATTACAGGTCTGGATCTTAAACCGCGAGACCGTCCTCACCTCAGTTTAGCAGAAGAGTCTCCAGAGCTGAATTTAATTGGAGGATCCATCGATGCATCACTTCCCAAAGGCACACAGCTGGGTTCAGGTGAGTCTAATTTCCTTTTAGAAGGCATCCTGAAAACAGCAGTGAAATATGAACTTTCAATCTTATCCACAGTCCCTCAGATCTTCTAGTACAATTATAGGATAATTAATGACATCATGCAAACATAGGCCTGCCACGATTTTAAATAATCATTCGTTCTTGCTTATTTGAGACAAACGTGATTATTGAGTACTTTGAACTCTTACCGCATTTTACTGTCCAAATAAGGCAATTTTTAGCAAATATAGAAATGCCACGAACGGCACATTTTTGTGTCTCATTATCCGGTGTTATTGCGTAATGTGAGCACAGGGGCAGTTCTAGGGTCAGTGGATATTCGTGGCTTTGGCCACACCTCTGTGGAAACATATTATTGGCATATAATTATGTTAAACTGTGACAAGGAGGAGGGCGGGGCCTGGCCGTGACTATGCACGCCAAGCCCCCAATCGGGCTAATCAGCCGAGGAGAGGGATAATGCAACGGGACGTGGCAGTTCGGCTGCCCTGTATGCGTTTACGTTTGTGTGTCTTTGTGCTTAAGTTTATAAAAAAACATTACTTTGATGCTTCGCCCGGTTTCCACCACGTCCTTTCCATTGAACCCTGTTATAGTGGAGCCGAAGCTCGGGAAGGAGGAGGGATGTGCCATCGTAGAGTCCTCGTCACGACCATCCACCCTGAAGGAGCAGCCACAGCCATCCGTCGGGGGATGGAAGAGTTGCTACCGGCCGCCTGACAGATGGAAGAATGGCCGCCATCCATGTGGGGAGGAGGAGCTCGCGGTAGAGCCGCTGCCAGGGGTGGAGGAGTTCCCTACCGGCCCCCAAAATGCCGAGGGGCGTTCCGTCTGCCATGGGTCGGAGGACTGGCTCTGGTCCACATGGAGAGGACCGGCTGTAGTCCGCCAGAGGGTAGAGGAGTGATCGAGAACCAGGCAAGTACGTTTTTCCCCTCTCTCTCTCACTGTCGCTCCTCGCTGGCGTTTCTCTCTCCTCTTATTGTTGTTTTGTTTTTCCCTCCCCTTGTCTCTCTCCTAGGTCGCGGATGGCGGGGAAAGCCTGCCGGCAGCCGGGGCCGGAAGGGCTGAATTTGTACGAGTCTGCATTAGGTGTTATCGATACTGTAGAAAACCAGTAGGAATGTAATCAAATATCGATATATCAATTATTGATCGGCACGTTATTTTTTGAGGCATCGATGTATTAACGATAGCCGAAATATAAATTAGTAGCTCAATTTCTGTGCTTACCAATTCACTGTTAGTTGGCCTTGTGTTAAATGTAGTCTGCCGTAATAGCGTTGGGAGACCACAAGGGGGTGATATAACATTTACTGAAGCCGGCCGCGGGCTAGACAAGGCACAGGCATCACAAACAGGACACGTCGATTCGGCAGCTGGTCCAAACTTAGCTGTGGATCGAATCACCATACATAAGTTACGAAGGTTTTTGTATTTCTTCAAGAATTAACAGTGTAACTGCGCAAACTGAACGATTAGAAATGGCGACGTTTAGCTCTACATATATCTGAAAAAATGCAGATATAGATCGCTAAGCATCAAGACAATTTTCTGATTATCGATGCATGAGTCCAGTGCTCATGATGTCACGATGACTAGATAAAGTAAACCACTGTGAAATTATACATTTGTATAATATGACAATTACTGTATGATACTTTAATGTATCCCCAATGCGCTTTAAGTCCACGTGGTGGCGTAGTGACTCGCCTCAATCTGAGTGGTGGAGGACAAATCTCAGTTGCCTCCGCATCTGAGACCATCAATCCGCGCATCTTATCACGGGACTTGTTGAGTGCGTTACTGTGGAGACGTAGCGCGTGTGGAGGCTTCACGCTATTCTCCGCGGCATCCACGCACAACTCACCACATGCCCCACCGAGAGCGAGAACCACATTATAGTGACCACGAGGAGGTTACCCCATGTGACTCTACCCTCCCTAGCAACCGGGCCAATTTGGTTAGACCATGTGACTCTACCCTCCCTAGCAACCGGGCCAATTTGGTTACCCCATGTGACTCTACCCTCCCTAGCAACCGGGCCAATTTGGTTAGACCATGTGACTCTACCCTCCCTGGTTGCTAAGGAGACCTGGCTGGAGTCACTCAGTACGCCCTGGATTCAAACTCACGACTCCAGGTGTGATAGTCAGCGGCAATACTCGCTGAGATACACAGACCCCTGTTCGGTTATTTTTTTTACCAATATACATGTTTCTGATGTAATAGAAATGGTTTTGCATATCTGAGTGGTTAGTGACTTTTCCTCCAATTGCTGTCAGAACACGAATATTTTTTACTTGATTCGTTCAAAATTAAATATGGTCGAAACCAGTGGCGGCTGCTGGTCTTTCAAAGAGGGGAAGCTCATTTGTGTGAAATGTATTATGCAAATTGACTAGCAATTTCGCCAAACAAATATCAAGAAATAGGTTGCAGCAGCTTTTTTTAAATTTATTATTCAATGCCACAAGAACAAGAGGTATCACATATTAACAATATTACATTAACTGCCAGGAAATTTAAAAAATAATAATAATAATTACATAAAATCTAGTGCTTTCAAAGCATTACACGTTTTCATTGCTTTTTTGTTTTTAGTTTGTTCCAAAAGATGTACATATAATGTAAAGTCATTTATAAAATGTGGAAAATTTGGTTTACCTTGAGCCCACTTCTTTTTATGTAGGCCTATATGGTATTTTCCTAATAAAATCAATAACTGTATAATATGCTGTTCTTTACGTTCCAAATTGTCTTTCTGAGTATAAAAAAGCACATCAAAAACACAAATTTCCATCATACACTTCAGTTTTCTAATAATAAAGGTTTCTAAATCTTTCCAAAATAATCTTGAGTAAATACAGTGAAAAACAGATGCAAAATTATTTCTTTCTCTAGTGCACAAAATTCACAAGCTTTCGACTACACTTGAGAAATCCGTGATGGGACTGAGCGCGAATAGCTTCAGCGACTTCTTATAGGACAGATTCGCTGTCAGTCAAAAGGAGAGGCAGTCTTTCGACAGATCCTCCAATCATTACGCGGAAGCCCGGAGTCCGGGCCAGCCCACTCCTCATTCACCCCCAGAGACGCTGAGCGTCTGTGGGCGGGACATAATCGCAGCATTTATCCAATGACCGTCTAGTTTCGGAGCACTGAAAAAAACTGTTCAAAGCAGCCCCATTGAAGTCAATGGACGCTCGGCTTCAACAGGGAAATGCACTGTGACACTACGGGAATGTATGAGAGTGAAATCGAGTCAGCCGACCTGCTATATGTAGCTGATTCTGAATGAACTCGTTTTCCAGATGAACATGTTCTAACGCATTTTTAGTCAATAAATTGTTTACACAATAGTACATATTTGACCATAATTGTTTGACATTATAGGGGAAGCCGAGCTTCCCTTGCAGTCTTAAAGAAATCCCCACTGGTCGAAACGGCATTTTATTATCACAACACATTTCAGCACACTGAATCTTCTCCTTCCCCGGGACTGTGTTTACAGTTTCTCTTTACTTCAACATACAGTGTTGCTTTTTGAGGGCCATCACAAAATGCACAATAATTATAACTGTATATTCATTTTAATTTTTCAGTTATAGAGATACAGTCACTAAAAACATTCCCAGATTCTGATACTCACATTGTTTATCTCTCTTAATGTGAATTAATTCTTCTAAGGTCACACAGCAGGTCCTGCTTTAGCCTTGTTCAGACTGTTTTTTTGCATCTCCAGATGAGATTTTGATAAATTGTACAACAAAAAAAACCCACATGAAATCTGATTTTTCCGAAACTGATTCAAACGGCAGGTGGTTTCAAATGAGATTTTAATCGGATTTTATCAGACGCGTCTCAGTCCGGAAATCGGAATTCAAACGGTCTTTTGCGTTACTCTTTACGCGACACGCAACGATGACGTCAGACATCGGCGACAGCAGCACGGAACATCACAATATTTACCAGTCTCCTCCATCGTCGAGTTTATTATTATGTGCTTCGGAGGAGATGTGCACCGCGACTGGACAGGACGATTATTAGGAGAGCAAGATGATGTAACTCCATTTTTCCCGCATCTGTTTTGAAAGCGTCGTCACGTGGGTACACCTACGTCGTTACCAAAGCAACCCGTGTAGATAGGTTGGTTATGTCAGTCTGCCTGAAAAGATCTGTTTTGATTTAAAATTCGAATTTGCCCGCAGTCTGAACTTAGCCTTAGTTTCACTTTCACGCCCCCCCCCCCCCCTTAAAGGGACAGTACACCCAAAAATGAAAATTCTCTCATCATTTATTCACCCTTATGTCATCCCAGATGTGGGTGACTTTCTTTCTTCTGATGAACACAAATTAAGATTTTTAGAAGAATATTTAAGCTCTGTAGGTCCGTACAATGCAAGGTAATGGTGACCAGAAATTTGAAGCTCCAAAAATCACATAAAGGCAGCATAAAAGTAATCCTTGGTTTAATCCATGTCTTTCAGAAGTGATTTGATAGGTGTGGGTTAGAAACAGATCAATATTTAATTCAGTTTTTCCTATAAATCCCCACTTTCACTTTCTCCATCTTTTGTTTTTGGCGATTTGCATTCTTCCTTCCTTGCAGTCGCCTTTGGCATGCTCACTGTGGCTATAAATACAATTATTATTTATTTACTCATTTTAAACACAATTCACAATCGTATTTCATCAAACTACACAATGATGACTAAGACATTATAGATATTACTGTTTTTATGGCTGCTCAGTTTAAAATGGTCCGCAGGTGAGATTCATTCATTCAAACAAACGGTTGAAATAAACGCAGTTCTATGCGATACGCCAAGCAATCCAAATGAAGACAGCACATTCATAAGTCGGTAGACAGTTTTAATGGGATGCAATACAGCAGAAGACAAGAGAAACAGAGTGCATGAACTGCATCCTACTTGACTGTTATATAACCATGCAAATATTGTTGCTTGTTGGACTAATTCGATGAAGGCTATCTTAAATTATCGAGAACATGCATAAAAATACAAGTTCAAGCATTTAAGGGCTTTTAAGTACATACAGTATGTAAAAGATATGAAGTATTAATAAGACAGTCTGTTAGTACATAAAATTGGTGATAAATTGCCATTAGATTATTGTCCGATCTACAGCAAAGTTTGTGTTCTTCTTCAGAATCAACTGTCGCATTTGTGTACTAAATTTGTACTTGATTCGTCGTTTAGGAGTTAAAGGCTTTTGCGTAAACTGGGTACATCTACTTATTCATGCGCTTATCTAATTTTAACTTTATGCACTGCTGCCACACGATTGCACATGTGGAGGCTTCACGCTATTCTCAGCGGCATCCACGCACAACTCACCACACGCCCCACCGAGAGCGAGAACCACATTATAGTGACCACGAGGAGGTTACCCCATGTGACTCTACCCTCCCTAGCAACCGGCCCAATTTGGTTACCCCATGTGACTCTACCCTCCCTAGCAACCGGCCCAATTTGGTTACCCCATGTGACTCTATCCTCCCTAGCAACCGGCCCAATTTGGTTACCCCATGTGACTCTATCCTCCCTAGCAACCGGCCCAATTTGGTTACCCCATGTGACTCTATCCTCCCTAGCAACCGGGCCAATTTGGTTACCCCATGTGACTCTACACTCCCTAGCAACCGGGCCAATTTGGTTACCCCATGTGACTCTATCCTCCCTAGCAACCGGCCCAATTTGGTTACCCCATGTGACTCTACCCTCCCTAGCAACCGGGCCAATTTGGTTACCCCATGTGACTCTACACTCCCTAGCAACCGGGCCAATTTGGTTACCCCATGTGACTCTACACTCCCTAGCAACCGGGCCAATTTGGTTACCCCATGTGACTCTACCCTCCCTAGCAACCGGGCCAATTTGGTTACTCCATGTGACTCTACCCTCCCTAGCAACCGGGTCAATTTGGTTACCCCATGTGACTCTACCCTCCCTAGCAACCGGGCCAATTTGGTTACCCCATGTGACTCTACCCTCCCTAGCAACCGGGCCAATTTGGTTACTCCATGTGACTCTACCCTCCCTAGCAACCGGGCCAATTTGGTTACTCCATGTGACTCTACCCTCCCTAGCAACCGGGTCAATTTGGTTACCCCATGTGACTCTACCCTCCCTAGCAACCGGCCCAATTTGGTTACCCCATGTGACTCTATCCTCCCTAGCAACCGGCCCAATTTGGTTACCCCATGTGACTCTACCCTCCCTAGCAACCGGGCCAATTTGGTTACCCCATGTGACTCTACACTCCCTAGCAACCGGGCCAATTTGGTTACCCCATGTGACTCTACACTCCCTAGCAACCGGGCCAATTTGGTTACCCCATGTGACTCTACCCTCCCTAGCAACCGGGCCAATTTGGTTACTCCATGTGACTCTACCCTCCCTAGCAACCGGGCCAATTTGGTTACCCCATGTGACTCTACCCTCCCTAGCAACCGGGCTTTTTTGGTTGCTAAGGAGACATGACTGGAGTCACAGCACGTCCTGGATTCAACATTAAATGATTAAATGTTTTCTGCTTCACATTATTTTTTTCTTAGTACACTGAATGAGAGCTGAAAATGGGGCTTTGCCATCACGGGTAAAAATTTAATTTTATGATAAATAAAAACTTGTAACACTAATAAGAAATGGCAACATTTGTAATGTTTTTGCTAGTATTTTTGATAAATGTATCTGAGGTGAAGAGAAACATCAGTTTTGTTTTGAAATACAAAAGTATCTTGACATAAATGTATATTATAGATTATATCTCTGTAATCTTGGTTGAGACTCACCATTCTTTAAACAAACAAAAGGCCAAATGTACTAGATATTTCCCTTCATTTTAATGAATGGCCATTTGTTGTCATTCATGCTAAACCACGGCCCCAGCGTTGCACGTGTGTGCACGTCAAGACTGCAGAACAGATATAATTACACATTGAGCGTATGGATCGGTTGCACGTGGATTCCCGTGTGCATTTGTCTATTTGTTGCGTGCAATTGTTCTATGAGCAGGAACGCTGTTCCCCATGTACCTCCCCATTTCCAGCCCTGCATATAATATATATAACACATGGCAAACTTTAGCACACGGTTGTAGCATGTAGCACAGCGCAAAGCTTGTAAATTGAGCCCTTAATATCCCATGATCCTCTGCATCACCCTGAAAGAGGAAGTAAAGGTGTAGCCATTGTCACAGGTTGCTATGGTGATGACCTCTATGGTCATGGTTGGGGTCACACTCTTCGCCTTTAACATTTAGGAGAGGTGACCGTCTCTGGTTTCCTCTCTCTTTCCGTTCCTCACCCACTCCTCCTGGAACCTCTCTCTTTATACACCGTATACCACCACATGACTGTTGCTATGGCAACCACTGCCGGCTGTGCTGTTGAGGTGTTTGCTCTTATGTTGTGAATGATCACTCTTGTAACCGTCATGACCTGATACACCGTAGCTGATGGGATTGTTGACAGAATGGTGTTTGTTGCCACGGAGACTATTGATCGATTGTCTTTGCAACATTGTGAAGCAACTGTTTATCTGTTCATTTATTGGGAGTTTTAAAACTCCATCATCATCATCATCATCATCATCATCGTCGTGGTCATCATGACGATTCTCTCGCTTTATCTTCAATGGTGTGCTGGACTTGCGTGGCTTCTTTTTAGGCATCATGTCAATCATTTCATTGAGGCCATTCTGATTGGCTGTGAGATGCCCTGTAGCCCCTCCTCCTGACCCAGAGCCACTTTGATGTTCCAGTGGACCAGTCATTACGGTGTTGTTGGTTGCCGTGGAAACCAAAGAATGTGTTGACATGGAAACAGGTGGAGTGGATGTCCTACGGAGTGGAGCGACAGGGGTGTTCGTGAAGGGTTGAGCGAAGAACATCTTGACCCGCCTGGGCTGGATGGACGACTGCGTTGTGTGCTGCGCAGAAGCATGCAGCCGCGGGTTTGGGTTTGCGCTGTGTCTGTTCCGACTGCGCAGAGAACTGAACATCATGTTGCAGCCCTCGATGGTACAGCGGTGTTTGATCTTCAAGTGTACGGCATTGAAGTGGATCTTCAGCGTTCCTTTGTCGTAGAACGTCTTTGCGCACGTGTTGCAGTTCACTCGGCCCTTACTCAAGGACGATCCTGACTGGCGTTCCCGCGTGACCGAGGAGGAAGAATCTGGGACTGAGGAATTGACTTCCACCAATCGAACAGGAGTGTTGAGGACTCGATGTTCATCATGGGAGTACTCTGGAGACCTGATGGAGGTTTTGTTGGTCTTCCCAGTTGCCTTGTCCACATTGGTTCCTCTGAGCTCTGATGTTATCTCAGACTGGCTCTGTTTGTTCAGTCCAAGGCGTTGCAGTTGTCGGGTTGCAGGATGACGTTCCACCGTGAGAGATTGTCGGGAGTGAAACAGAGGGGTTGAGGACGGCCTGATGTAGTGAAAGGGTTGAAGGAACACTAGACTTCCTCCTGGGAGATTCTCAAAGTGCTGCAAGCGGTGGGGCGACTGATCACTTGGTTTGCGATGGATATTGTTGCTCTCAATGGATCCGCGGATGTCAGAATCAACACCGGCTGCTTTGGGGACTCGGTCTGGAGTTTCTGGATGGATCCGCTGTTCCTCGATAACCATGAGCTCTACGATGGATTTTGTTTCACTAAAACGCAAAAACTGTTGCAGGGTCACAACCTCATCTTCTGGGGTCATGGTCACCCAGCGATCCAGAACCGCCCCCATGGAGTCCTAAACATAAATGTTTTAATTATTATTCCAGTCACAATTTTTTTTGATTTTGTCAAAATTTCATCATGTCATATTCATTCATTTTAGTCAGTTTTACTATTATTAAAATTATGTATGATTTTAATCGACAAAAATAACAACGTAGTTGACGACAATGTGCAAAATGACAAAAACAATGAAAGATAGGACCTTTAAACCCTCAGAACTGTGTGAAGTAAAACAAAATTACAATTATTTTATTTTTTTATATAAAAAGGCACATTTTGTTCAGGTCATATGGTGTAACCCTGAGAAAACGTCTTGATATTCTTGACTTGGACATTGTTCTTATTTTTTCTCGTTGTGTTTTTCATCAACAGTATGTTTTTTTTTCTCCCCAATTTGGCGTGCCCAATTTCCAATGCACTCTAAGGCCCGTGGTGGCGTAGTGACTCAATCCGGGTGGCGGAGGACGAATCTCAGTTGCCTCCGTGTCTGAGACCGTCAATCCGCGCATCTTATCACGTGACTTGTTGAGCGCTTTACCATGGAGACGTAGCGTGTGTGGAGGCTTCACGCTATTCTCCGCGGCATCCACGCACAACTCGCCACATGCCCCACCGAGAGCGAGAACCACATTATAGCAACCACGAGGAGGTTACCCCATGTGACTCTACCCTCCCTAGCAACCGGGCCAATTTGGTTGCTAAGGAGACCTGGCTGGAGTCACTCAGCACGCCCTGGATTCAAACTCACGACTCCAGATGTGATAGTCAGCGGCAATACTCGCTGAGATACCCAGACCCTTCAACAGTAAGTTTCAATTAAAACCATTTAATAATCGGCATAATCATCTCGTCTTCGTTATTATTCCCAAAATCAAAAAACCCTTCATTAACAAACCTGTACGCCAGTAGTTCCGTTGATGAGATGAACACTGATTACAGATATAACGTTGCATAGCACTTTCCAAACGTGAGCTGGCAGATAGTTTTAACTGGGGATGCACCGATATGAATAATTTGGGCGAAAATATAAAGGAACAAGTATAAACTGAGATAGTGACAGTGTCACACATTCACTTTACCATAACTCTGTATGGACTAAAATGACTGGCGGTGTTTTGGGATGTCGTCATACGGTTTCATTGACCGTGATTAAAATGGCACAGCTAATTTAAGACAAGAAATGTTGTACTTACACAAAGCAAAAACACTACATATGTAATATACTGTAACGGGTCTCAGTTTGTGGGCAATGGAGGAGTCAGGAGACAACGAAGCAGGTTCAAGGTCAGACTTTTAATGTTCAGTAACCATCAAAACAAATAGATACTTTTCTAAATAAATGAAAGCTCTCTCTCAGATTGTGGTGTTGGGCTTGCTGGACACTCTCTCTGACACTCTGGCGAGCCTTTTCAGGTCTCTCTCCGCCATCACTATAATGAGAGACTGGTGTTAGAGGTAATTACCACCCAGGTGACGAGCCTTACTGCTCTCCCTCTCCTGCAGACCGACACATGACCATGCCCCCCGTGCCACACATCTCTACCACTGACTCAGGCCAGGGGCAACATCCGACCTGCCTACTCCCCCATTTCTGGAGGGAAAGACCGCCACAACCATCTGCGCCCCCAGTCTGTGGATCCGCATGTTAGTATCCTTCATGCTGTGGAGCCACTGCAGAGGAATGTGATCGCAACGGAGGGTGAAGGCCCGCCCCAGCAGGTAGTAGCGGAGAGTAAGAACAGCTCACGTAATTGCAAGACACTCCTTCTCAACGGTACTATACTTCATCTCCCTGAAGGAGAGACTAATAAATAGCACCGGCCGTTCCTCCCCTCCCACCTCCTGCGAGCCGATCCTGGATAGTGAACACACAGTTGACCAAAAAGAGAGCCATATGTTAAGTATTTAGAAACATTTAGATGTTTAAAACATTACTTTTCATTCCATTCAAAACCTTAAAAGAAAATCACATATCCTTATTTTAAGTTAATTGTGTAAAAATTATTTCTTAATGTGTATGAAACACACATGCAGAAAAAAGCACACCTTAAGAAATCTGACAATTAATCGCAAAAGCCCTTAAAGAGACAATCAAGCGTCATAATCGCGATTATCCGTTTGACGATTAATCGGCATAATCGCAATATTTGTTTGACAATTAATCATCAGCCAAATTTCATAATCGTGATAGCCCTGAACATCACAAATTCATACTTTGCATTTGTTGAGAAATTCCACGGAAATGTCAACCACATCATGACAAACAAAAAGTTTTAACCAAGGGAACAAAACCCCCTTTTAAATTGTGTATTAAATGGTATAATGGATAATGCGGTCCAGACCGCTAGAGGGCGCCGCTTGCTCAAACGGCGCTAACTGTAGCTTCGAATGCAGAAACGCAGCCTTTTATGTTTTAATAATCGTGCAAGGCCACACAGAGAGTGTGTGTGTGTGTGTGTGTGTGTGTGTTACCTGTAGCATATATCCTCTCACATAGTCCCGAAGTGTCCAGCCAAGTGTGTGTATGATGTTGAGCACCTGTGTGTGTGTGAGCACACTGAACAGACGGTCCAGCAGGATCTTCATCCGCACAGGAAGTGCCTG
>JAVLUX010000001.1:42584457-42616957 GCA_032164185.1 Moxostoma hubbsi
TTTAAGTGCTGTTAATAACTCTTGCTGTCGCTGAAATATGGATCTTTAGCACTTTCAACAAAGAAACTGACATAATCATGCAGGATTTAATCATGGTGAATAATTACAGGAATGAATCTAAAGCTCAGAAATGTGTCATTACAGCACAAATGTCTGACAGTGTGTTTGTAAAATGGGAATTTATTCGGACAGGAGCGTAAAGTTGTGCAGATCTGTGAACTCAAATAATCACACATGCGGGTTTTCAGTTTGTTCGGCCATATAATCCTCTTAAACACATCAGTGACCAGCAGAGAAACAGGGAGAGACAACTTCATTATTTCAATCCTTAAAATTATGTCATCATTTCCTCACCCTCATGTTGTTCCAAACTCAAAAGACTTTCATAGAGTTTCAGATTTTTCGAGCTTCAAACAGGACAAAATGTCTTCTGAATGACAGAACAGTCTCAGAACAGTTATAGGAGAGATATAGGATGCTCCCTTGCTCCCTATTTAGTGCATGACTTAACCTCCAGTGTGCTGCCTGTCTGCACTGGTCTCAGAACAGTTATAGGAGAGCTATAGGATGCTCCCTTGCTCCCTATTTAGTGCATGACTTAACCTCCAGTGTGCTGTCTGTCTGCACTGGTCTCAGAACAGTTATAGGAGAGATATAGGATGCTCCCTTGCTCCCTATTTAGTGCATGACTTAACCTCCAGTGTGCTGTCTGTCTGCACTGGTCTCAGAACAGTTATAGGAGAGGTATAGGATGCTCCCTTGCTCCCTATTTAGCGTATTACTTATTTTTACAGGCAAGTCATTAAGAGCAAGTTCTTATTTACAATGGCGGCCTGATAAGTGGAAAAACCACTTAGGGAAAGGGAAATAGGGCTAAAATAAATACAAAACATTAGTAATACATACAGGTTAGCAGTTACATAAAATACAATTTAAAACACAATACAGAGAACAAAAAACAAAAAAATAAATAAATAAAATTATTATGTAGAGAAGCAACTGCAAGTGTCCGTGAACAATGATGATATAATAGTTTTGAAAGATGAAATCGAAATTAGTGTATCCAGTTTGAGAGTCTTTTGCAGAGTGTTCCAGTCACGAGCGGCAGCAGATTGAAAAGAAGCAAGACCAAAGGCAGAGTTAGTTTTGGGAATACTTAATTGAAGATGAAGTGAAGACCGGGTGTTGTATGTGACAGACTTTGGCTGTAGCAGTTGACCTAAGTAAGGAGGTGAGTGGCCTAGAAGGGTCTTGTAAATGAAGGTGAACCAGTGAATTTTGCGGCGATTGTGAAGGGAGTGCCAGTTGACAGATGAATACAGGGCGCAGTGGTGTGTATTGAAAGGAGCATTTATGGCTAACCTGATAGCGGAGTGGTTAAGAGTGTCAAGGTTTGATAGTATGGACTTGCAAGCCACCCTGTATATAGTGTCTCCATAGTCTAACATGGGTAGAATGGTCATTTGAATAAGAGAAAGTTTTGCAGAAACGGTGAAAGAAGAGCGGTTTCTGTATATGAAACCAAGCTTGGCCTTAACCTTAGATTGCAGCTTTGATATGTGGATGGAGAATGAAAGTGAACTTTCCAACCAGATACCCAAGTATTTATATGCAGTGACTTGTTCTAAAATAGCCCCATTGCAGGTGGTGATGTCAAGGGCAGGAGGAGGCATAATACCCTTACGGTAAAACCACATGATTTTTGTTTTGGAGGTATTCAGAGTGAGTTTGAGTTGTGTAAAGGATTGCTGTAGTTGGAAGAAGCTATCTTGCAGGGTAGCTTGAACAGCATCGTGGGAGGAACCCATGGCGTAAAGGATTGTATCATCAGCATATAAATGAATGAGTGAATTACCAACAGCCTGGGGAATATTATTAATATAAATTGAGAAAAGTGTAGGGCCAAGGATGGAGCCTTGGGGGACACCCCTGGTGACCGGGAGAGAATGGGAGAAAAGAGTTTCAAATCTTACACGTTGAACCCTGTGAGAGAGATAATTTGAAAACCAAACCAGTGAGTGCTCAGTGACACCAATGCTGCTAAGTCTGTGGATAAGTGTGTTGTGGTCCACGGAGTCAAAAGCTTTTGCAAGGTCAATGAATATAGCAGCACAGTGCTGTTTGTTATCTAACGCGGATGTAATGTCATTAAGCACTTTAGTGATAGCAGTAACACAACCATACCTAGGTCGGAAGCCAGACTGTGCTCCAGAGATGATACTGTTTGCATTAAGATAATTGATTAATTGTTTATTAACAAGTTTTTCTAAAATTTTTGACACACAAGGCAAGATACCGGACACACCGAAAACCGGACTTCACATTCCTCAATGCCGACCCGAAAATTTGACACACCGAAAACCGGACTTCACATTCCTCAATGCCGACCCGCGGTTTACAAACACGCCAGCGGAGCCCTTTGTTTGGGCTGCCCGGCCGCGGAAACGCAGAAGGAAAAGAGGAAAAAGAGCCGGCGTTCTCATCAGATTAAGACGTCGCGCAAATCGCCCCCCGCTACCCAGTATACTACTGGCAAATGTTCAGTCTCTGGACAACAAGCTCTGCGAGCTGAGAGCGCGGATCTCTTTCCAACGAGAGACGAGAGAATGCTGTGTTATCTGTCTTACGGAAACCTGGTTGTCCGCGGAGATTCCAGACTCGGCCATCGAACCCACGGGTTTCTCCGTGCACCGAGCGGACAGAGCGAAAGACCTCTCAGGTAAAAGCAGAGGTGGAGGTGTATGTTTTATGATCAACAAATCATGGTGTGATCAGAGGAATGTACATTTTATCAGGTCTTTCTGCTCTCCTGATCTGGAATTTCTCATGCTTCTTTGTCGACCATTCTGGCTACCGAGGGAATTCACAACGGTCATTATCACAGCTGTGTACATCCCCCCACAAGCCGACACAGACGGGCACTTAGGGAACTGTATGGCAGTATAAGTGAGCAGGAAACCGCACGACCCTGAGGCCGCATTCATTGTTACCGGGGACTTCAACAAAGCCAACTTCAAAACAATAGCACCAAAATACCACCAACACATCAGCTTTAACACACGAGGGGACCGGGTTTTGGATCATTGCTATTCTCCTTTCCGGGATGGCTACAAATCCCTCCCCCGCCCACCATTTGGCAAATCCGACCACTCTTCCGTTCTGCTTCTGCCCGCTTACAGGCAGAAACTGAAACGGGAATCACCCGCCCTCAGAATGATCCAGTGCTGGTCGGACCAATCAGACTCTGCGCTACAGGACTGTTTTGATCACGAGGACTGGGAGATGTTCCGGTCTGCCTCCGATGACGACATTGAGGTTTACGCTGATAGCGTAACGTGTTTCATCAGTAAGTGCGTAGAGGACGTTGTTCCAACGAAAAACATACGGATCTACCCCAACCAGAAACCCTGGGTTAACGGCGATGTTCGCGCTGCACTTACTGCGCGGACCACCGCTTTTAATTCCGGGAACGCGGAGGAGCGTAAACAAGCCAGTTATGCCCTCCGTAACTTCATCAGTGCAGCCAAACGCCAGTACAGGCACAAAATTGAAGGTCAGTTCAACACCACTGACCCCAGAAGTATGTGGAAGGGAATTAACATCATCACGGACTATAAACAGAATAAAAACTCTGCCATGAACACCGTTGCCTCTCTCCCGGACGAGCTTAATACATTTTATGCTCGTTTCGAGGACAACAACACCGCCCTCACACTACGGCCGACACTACAGATGATGGTTCACTCTCCGTCTCTGTTGCGGATGTAACCCGATCCTTCCAACGGGTGAACATCCGTAAAGCCGCGGGTCCTGACGGCATTCCGGGCCGCGTCATCAGAGCATGCGCGAACCAACTGGCTGGTGTTTTTACGGACATTTTCAACCTGTCCCTCTCCCTGTCTGTAGTCCCCACATGCTTCAAAACATCAACCATTGTGCCTGTACCGAAGCAATCAAAAATCACTTGTTTAAATGACTGGCGTCCTGTTGCCCTCACCCCCATCATCAGCAAATGCTTTGAGAGGTTGATCAGAGATCACATCTGCTCTGTTCTGCCCACCTCTTTGGACCCATTGCAGTTTGCCTACCGCAACAACCGCTCCACTGATGATGCTATTGCATCTACAATACACACTGCTCTTTCCCACCTGGAAAAAAGGAACACATATGTGAGAATGCTGTTTGTAGACTACAGCTCAGCATTCAACACCATAGTGCCCTCCAAGCTTGATGTGAAACTCCGGGCTCTGGGCTTAAACAGCTCGCTGTGCAGCTGGATCCTGGATTTCCTGTCAGGCAGACGTCAGGTGGTTAGAATGGGCAGCAACATCTCCTCACCACTGACCCTCAACACTGGAGCCCCGCAGGGCTGTGTTCTCAGCCCACTCCTGTATTCCCTTTACACACATGACTGTGTGGCGACACATAGCTCCAATGCCATCATTAAGTTTGCTGACGATACGACGGTTGTAGGTCTGATCACTGACAATGATGAAACAGCCTACAGAGAGGAGGTGCACACTCGGACACGCTGGTGTCAGGAGCACAACCTCTCCCTCAACGTCAGTAAAACCAAGGAGCTTGTGGTGGACTTCAGGAAGAAAGACAGAGAGCACAGCCCCATCACCATTAATGGAGCACCGGTGGAGAGAGTCAGCAGCTTCAAGTTCCTCGGTGTCCACATTACTGAGGAACTCACATGGTCCGTCCACACTGAGGCCGTTGTGAAGAAGGCTCACCAGCGCCTCTTCTTCCTGAGACGGCTGAGGAAGTTTGGAATGAACCAACACATCCTCACACGGTTCTACACCAGTACTGTAAAGAGCATCCTGACTGGCTGCATCACCGCCTGGTACGGCAATAGCACCGCCCACAACCGCAAAGACCTGCAAAGGGTGGTGCGAACGGCCAAAAACATCATCGGAGGTGAGCTTCCCTCCCTCCAGGATATATATAACAGACGGTGTGTGAAGAAAGCTCGGAGGATTATCAAAGACTCCAGCCACCCGAGTCATGGGCTGCTCTCACTGCTTCCATCAGGCAGGCGGTATCGCAGCATCAGGACCCGCACCACCCGACTACATGACAGCTTCTTCCCACAAGCAATAAGACTTTTGAACACATGATCTCTCACGATCAACAATCAGCACTGCACTTTATTAATCCTCACTCTGTCAATATATTCTCCCAATTCAGTTAGTGTATATATATATATATTTATACCCGTATCTAGTGTATGTGTATTCTACATTGTGTGTATTGTGTACATTTGTTATGTAAATTGTTGTGTACATTTGTTATGTAAATTGTTGTGGAAGTTTGTTATGTAAATTGTTTTGTGTGTTGTTTATTGTAAAGTGGTTTATGTCTCGTCACTGTCATTACTGCAATGTTGCACACAAGAATTTCACCTGCTGTTGCACTCCTGTACACAGTAGTGTGACAATAAAGTGATTTGATTGATTTGATTGATTTGAGATGGAAATTGGCCTGTAATTGTTTAGGTCAGCCTGATCACCGCCCTTGTACAGAGGAATCACAACCGCTTCTTTCCAAGCAGGTGGAATCTCTGCTGTATGGAAGGATAGATTAATGAGGGCTGTTAGAGGAGCTGCAATTACAGGTGCAGCAATTTTAATAAAAAAAGCAGCAAGATCATCTGACCCAGCTGCTTTATTGGGGTCCTGAGCGATCAATTCCTTCAGGACTTCCCCCACTAAAACAGGCCTAATGGAAAAGCTGTGAGGAGGTGCTAATAGGCTGCCGATATCAAAGGCTGCAGGTGCTGTAGCAATAGGGTTTAATGCCTTGGAAACAAAACCAGAATTTATGAAGTGGTGATTGAATGCTTCAGCCATGGAGTTTTTATTAGTGACAACTATGTCATTCACTTTGAGGGACAATGGTATGGTCCGTGGTTTGTTTTCAAGCCTTTTTACCGTATTCCAAAATGCTTTTGTATTCGCACCACAAAGTGTGAACTGTTCTTTAAAGAAGTCCGCTTTAGCGGCCTTGTTCCTAATTTGACGAAATAAAAGTTTGTCTTTGGCAGAATGTGACTTGCATGCTCTGCGCCAGGCTGTATTTTTTTTGCTGAAGCAGAACAGCTAGATCACGATTAATCCATGGGCTATTGCGGTTTTTTATACGTATCTTTTTGTTTGGGGCATGTTTGTTGATCACAGCAGTAAGAAGATCCTTAAACAACAACCATGCATCATTCACGGTGGGAATCAGGCTGACTCTATACCAACCTACATGGGCCACATCTCGTAAAAAAGCTTGAGCATCAAAATGTTTCAGAATACGTTTAGTGGTGATTACGACAGGTTGTTTGACAGAAAGGTGTTTTCTAACACAAGCAGTGAAACAGTGGTCGCTGATATCATTACAAAAAACACCCGGTATGTACATGAGTGGGGCATTTGTAAACACAACATCTATCAATGTGGCCTTGTCACCACTTTTTGGGTTGTATCTGGTAGGTAGGTTTATGATTTGGTGAAGGTTTAGACAGTCAAATTGTTTTACAACTTTCTCAGGGGGCTTAAGCATGTCCCAGTTTAGGTCACCAAGTAAGATCAACTCAGACCTGGGGAAAGGTGCAAGAGCATTACTTAAGGCCTCTAGGGTACATGCTGGTGCAGATGGAGGGCGGTAGCAACCTGCCACAAATAAAGAAAAGCTGTTTGATAGTTTCATGTTAAGAACAAGAAGATCATACTGTTTAGGTATAGACTTTGCCAAGGCTATACTACATTGAAGATGTTCTTTGGTGAAAATTGCCACCCCCCCACCCTTAGATGATCTATCCTGCCGAAATAGGTTATATCCAGATAAATACAGGTCAGGGTATGGAATGGAGTTACGCAACCATGTCTCAGTGATCACTAAAACGTCAGGGTTAGAACTCTCAACCCATACTTTAAGCTGGTCCAATTTAGGTAATATACTTCTTACATTTACATGCAAAAAACCAAGGTTAGTGCATTTACAAAAATCATCAAAAATGATGTTGTTTGAGGCCACACGATCCATAGGAAAAACAACACCAGAAAAAACATCAGAAGAAGGGCCAGGGTGGACATGAACATTACCAGAGATCATAAGCAGTAGTATAATCAAGGCCCGACAGAGCACAGCTGAGGTCCTACTGTAATGTTGATTTAACAATACAGTTGTATGCAGATTGTTAGGTAATGCAATAATTTTAATGAACATTCTCATAATAAAACATGACAGCAGAGCCAGAGTGATAAATAATCTGTCAGGCATTAGCCCAAAAGACCGTAATATCATTAAAGAGGCAGAGTCTCTATCATAAAAATAGACTTTTTCAGTTTTACTTCCTAAATGAGCAAGGTCATGTTGTTCGATTGTACATGGAGCAACACATGGCACTGAGAAATACGAGAGAAGTGTAGAGAAAATGCAAAATAGATATAGTGTATCCATAGTTCAACAGAAAACAGAGAAAGTCAGGAAGTAAGCGAAAGGGCCCTGTTCCAGAGTGGCTTGCACTTACTTCGATGCAATGTACTGTCAACTATCCATTTTTCATCTATCCATTTTTCGTTGTCTGTCTGCACTGGTCTCAGAACAGTTATAGGAGAGCTATAGGATGCTCCCTTGCTCCCTATTTAGTGCATGACTTAACCTCCAGTGTGCTGTCTGTCTGCACTGGTCTCAGAACAGTTATAGGAGAGCTATAGGATGCTCCCTTGCTCCCTATTTAGTGCATGACTTAACCTCCAGTGTGCTGTCTGTCTGCACTGGTCTCAGAACAGTTATAGGAGAGCTATAGGATGCTCCCTTGCTCCCTATTTAGTGCATGACTTAACCTCCAGTGTGCTGTCTGTCTGCACTGGTCTCAGAACAGTTATAGGAGAGCTATAGGATGCTCCCTTGCTCCCTATTTAGTGCATGACTTAACCTCCAGTGTGCTGTCTGTCTGCACTGGTCTCAGAACAGTTATAGGAGAGCTATAGGATGCTCCCTTGCTCCCTATTTAGTGCATGACTTAACCTCCAGTGTGCTGTCTGTCTGCACTGGTCTCAGAACAGTTATAGGAGAGAGATAGGATGCTCCCTTGCTCCCTATTTAGTGCATGACTTAACCTCCAGTGTGCTGTCTGTCTGCACTGGTCTGTCTGCACTGGTCTGTCTGCACTGGTCTCAGAACAGTTATAGGAGAGAGATAGGATGCTCCCTTGCTCCCTATTTAGTGCATGACTTAACCTCCAGTGTGCTGTCTGTCTGCACTGGTCTCAGAACAGTTATAGGAGAGCTATAGGATGCTCCCTTGCTCCCTATTTAGTGCATGACTTAACCTCCAGTGTGCTGTCTGTCTGCACTGGTCTCAGAACAGTTATAGGAGAGATATAGGATGCTCCCTTGCTCCCTATTTAGTGAATGACTTAACCTCCAGTGTGCTGTCTGTCTGCACTGGTCTCAGAACAGTTATAGGAGAGCTGTAGGATGCACCCTTGCTCCCTATTTAGTGCATGACTTAACCTCCAGTGTGCTGTCTGTCTGCACTGGTCTCAGAACAGTTATAGGAGAGAGATAGGATGCTCCCTTGCTCCCTATTTAGTGCATGACTTAACCTCCAGTGTGCTGTCTGTCTGCACTGGTCTGTCTGCACTGGTCTGTCTGCACTGGTCTCAGAACAGTTATAGGAGAGCTATAGGATGCTCCCTTGCTCCCTATTTAGTGCATGACTTAACCTCCAGTGTGCTGTCTGTCTGCACTGGTCTGTCTGCACTGGTCTCAGAACAGTTATAGGAGAGCTATAGGATTAGGCTGAATGTGCTCGCTGCTCTTTCTGAATGAAATTACTGTAGAAATGAATGTGAGGATCTCATTACAGCAGGAGCACATTAAGACGTTTAAATCTCTGTGCCAATCACATGCCACACACAGATGGCACAGGAGGGTCTCATTTAGCGCACCCTAGCAGCCAAACAGACAAACAAGCCTCATAATCCTTTCAAATAAATAAACTCTGAAGATTAAAAGAGTTGTCCAGATTTCGGTCAGTCCGAGCGAGGATTAAACTTCATCACACTCACAGATGATCCGTGTCACTGTGACTCACATAATAAAGTATGAGTTTAATTCTGTTTGAGTTTAGTGAATAACTGTTTCTGATCCTCTTTAAAATCATCTCAGCCATAAAACATCAGCGCAAGGTGCTCGAGTCACTCATCCCATAGTTCAGCTGAACGGAGGGACATTCTACGAGCTTTTGGATTTGACCGTTATAGAAATGATGGAGAATTTAAATTCTATTAGCTGTATTTGTTGTAGAAGTAATCACTTTACATTGTATTTGGGCTCATTTGAATCAGTAAAAACGGCAAGTCAAAACTTTTTAATAGCAATTTGTTTTAGCACAGTGTCAAAATATGCCAATATATTTATATTTCTATTGTTATTTATAATTATATTGTTATATTTATATTAACTTTTTGAAATTAGGAAATAATATTTATATATAATATTATAATGATTATAAATATAAATTAATAATAATATAATTCATTTTTGTCCTCTAATGACCTCTGAGTAACTTTTTTAAATTGACGCACAAGGGTTAAAATTGTTTTAAACGTCTTAATTTTACCGCTTCCCGTCCCGAATTGTTAACTCTTTAACGACCGGCGTCCAAAATAACGAACTAATCATCGCTTTTGAATCGAGGTGTAACAATTGTATTATTTTATTTATTTAATGTAAAATACATTATAAAGTAATTGTGTTGCACAGCATGACGATAAATAAGGCATTATTTATTTTTCGAATATTTTCAATTCCAATCTACCTCTATTTGCACGATGGTTCATTCCCCATTCACTGAGCGGGTCGCGGACTGAACCATTTCACTGGCGCTGAGGGGGGACACACATATACACACACATATACACACACACTTACTTGCTGCTCTCTTCCTTTCGTCTCGTGATTATACTTTTAAATCGCTTGTTTTTACATATTAATTTGAATGCAGAGTGTTTATAAAATGTCGTTTGAGTGAGTCGACAGGCAGAAAGGAGTGAAGGTGAGTATATCTGAGCGAAGTGAGCTTGTGCTAGCCTGAGCTAGCACAACACGGCTAGTTTTTCTGTATTTAACATATCGTAATCTGATTTACATGTTTATATCAACATAAAGAAATCATATAAAAATCATATATTTCAAACATATGCCAATTAATCTAATATTATGATTTTAGAGGTGTGTTTGCTGGTGTGAGATTGTTTATTGTTGTGGTGTAAGTGACACATGGTGAGTGTTTACATTAATAAATATCATTTTTCATTTATTAACTGTTTATTTTTGTCAGATGAAGGTGAAGTCTGATCAGATCACTCATGATTTTACACCGGGGGATATAGTGTTTGCCAAGATGAAGGGTTATCCATTCTGGCCTGCCAGAGTAAGTTTATTATAATAACCTTATAATTCATATTCATTAGTTTATGTAAAATAGGTCTATTAAAAGAGGATTGTTTATGTATTGTTTTGTTTGTCTGTCAGATTGGTGAAGGAAAAGCCCCCCAAAATAAGATTCCAATCTTCTTTTATGGAACACACTCAACGTAAGTGAACAGATGACACTGAATACTGTATACTAACAAGTGTGTAGTATGCACTAGTATATAACGTCCAATCCAAACACTGTAAGTTGCATACAGTGCACAGTATACAGTTGAAATGAGGAGTTTACATACACTTAGAATTTTTTAACCACTCCACAGATTTCATATTAGCAAACTATAGTTTTGGCGAGTCGTTTAGGACATCTACTTTGTGCATAACACGAGTAATTATTTACAACAATTGTTTACGGACCGATTGTTTCACTTTTAATTGACTATAATCACAATTCCAGCGGGTCAGAAGTTTACATACACTAAGTTACATACATACGCCATCATGTGACCACACAGCCATCATACCGCTCAGGAAGGAGACGCCATCATGTGACCACACGGCCATCATACCGCTCAGGAAGGAGACGCCATCATGTGACCACACGGCCATCATACCGCTCAGGAAGGAGACGCCATCATGTGACCACACGGCCATCACACCGCTCAGGAAGGAGACGCCATCATGTGACCACACGGCCATCACACCGCTCAGGAAGGAGATGCCATCATGTGACCACACGGCCATCACACCGCTCAGGAAGGAGACGCATTCTGTCTCCTAGAGATGAATGTAGTTTGGTGTGAAAAGTGCAAATCAATCCCAGAACAACAGCAAAGGACCTTGTGAAGATACTGGAGGAAACGGGTGGACGAGTATCTAGATCCACAGTAAAACGACCCCTATATGGACATCACCTGAAAGGCTGCTCAGCAAGGAAGAAGCCGCTGCTCCAAAACCACCATAAACATGCCAGACTACAGTTTCCAAGTGCAAAAAAAATAAAATAAAAATAATAATAATAAAAAGAACTAAAAACTGAAATAAATAGTTTTCTCTTCTATTATTCTGACATTTCACATTCTTAAATAAAGTCGTGATCCAAACTGACTTAAGACAGGGAATGTTTTCCACGATTAAATGTCAGGAATTGTGAAACACTGAGTTTAAATGTGTTTGGCTGCGGTGTTTGTAAACTCCTGATTTGAACTGTAGATGCTGCATACTGCAGAAGAAGGCAGAGTAGTGTGCTAGTGTGCTAGTCCAGACGTAACCAGAAGCATCTCACTCTCTTCCAGAACGTTTCTGTTCCCCAAAGACATCGTCCCGTACTGGCCCAACAAAGAGAAGCATGGCCGCACTACCAAACGTGGCGGGTTTGAGGAGGCCATGCGGGAGATCGAGAATGACCCGGGGGTTGGCCTCAGAGGTCAAAAGGTCAGTAACGATGATGTGTTGATGGGAAAATCATGATTATATCTTGAGCGCATTTGAAGCTGTTGTAGTTGCACAAACACCTGTGACTGCATGTGTACATGTCTACAAATATCCCCTACAGTTAGAGTCATGAACTCTGTTATTCTGCAACACCGCCAGAAAAGCAGCGCTGTTTACACGTGAGGAGGAGGAGCGCGGCACCGAAGCTTGTTTGGCTTTAGTTTAGATCTCTACTGATCTGTTTCTTTACTCACAATGGTGCAGTGTGACTTTAGACATCACTCTCTGTGTTTACACGAACACCTCATCAAGACGGGCATTTGACCGTTCAGGTGCTCATGTTTAGCGCACACACATGCCGCCTGTCAATCAAACTAGATCGCTAGCTAATTATAAAATACTTTCAACAGCGGAGTAAGATTGTGAACTTTCTAACAAGTGTCACAGGCCTCTGCTATCACCAGTATAGCCGTGCTGAGTGACTCCGGTCAGGTCTCCTTAGCAACCAAATTGGCCTGGTTGCTAGGGAGGGTAGAGTCACATGGGGTAATCCATGTGTTTAACCTGAAGTGGCATCTAAAAGAACACGCCGCGTCAGTCAGAGATGTCCGCCGAGTGCTAGTTTACATAGACAAACAACAGGAAAAACAGCGCAAACAGATTGAAAAACGTGTTTGCTGTGAACGGCCCCTAAAACTAGCAGTGGTTTTACCACAGTTAAGAGTGCTAGCACTGCTGTCTGTCGTCCAATGTGCTAAAATCACTGTAATCCGGATCCCCACGCTCACGGAAAACCCGGAAATATCAGGACATTTTAAAGTTGCAATTTCCAGGCCTGGAAAAAATCATGGAAATTGATCAAGTGTAGAGTAAGGGGCGTTACAGAAAAAGCTAGAACGTAAGAACGTCATTGTTTTAACCTGACGTGGCATGTAAAAAAATCACGGTGCAACGGTCAGAGATGCCCGCCGAGTGCTTGTTTACATAGACAAGCAACAGCTCGTAGAGACTGGTGTGAACTGCCCCTGAAATGTGCTCACGAGCCGTAGATATGTCTGCAAAACGGCCCACATGAACGAATCATCAGCCAATCGGTCTGAATCAATAAAGTATCCAGTAATCACAAATGTCTGTAAAAGTCATGGAGTTAATAAAGACCCGTGTAACCCGTGCTTGGTGCTGTCGGTGTTTCTCTCGTAATAACTCGCCTCATGTGTCTGACAGAAAGCAGCTGTAATGAAACGACTGGCAGAGAGTCGCCTGCAATCCAAGAAAGCAGGAAATCGGAGTGAAAAGAAGAGCCAGAGTGTTTCCCGTAAAGATCCGGTGTCGAAGAGTGATTCAAAATCAGTGACGACATATAAAAGAGAAACTCCTGTGAAAATCAACAGCACTCCCAAATCAAAGCCTGAATCTGTAACGGCAAACGAGGATAAAACAGCCGGACAGATATCGACCCGTTCAAGAGACTCTGGAGGACAGACGATCACCACTAGAGCCCTTCAGACGAGTAGCGCTCCACCTGCGAGGAACGAGACCGCAGTGAACACCGTCACATCGGGAGAGAGGATGCCGCCTTCTAGAAAATTTCAATTAGCCGGACGAGCTGCTGCGGCAAAGACGGTCTCAGCTCGCAGGAAACACACGCTGCATACAAAGATTATTTCTGCAGCGAAGAAAAGGACGGGTTCGAAAAATCCCAAAAAGGTTGGAGATATTTCCCTGTCTGTGTGTTTTTCTTGTGCGGTATATTCCAAGTCTTCTGAAGTCATAGGACGGCTTTATGGGAGAAAACAGAATTGAATAAGTTTATTTGTAAAGATTCAAAAATATCTACTGGAGTATCTCAGCGAGTACTGACACTGACTATCACACCTGGAGTCGCGAGTTTGAGTCCAGGGTGTGCTGAGTGACTCCAGTCAGGTTGCTAGGGAGGGTAGAGTCACATGGGGTAACCAAATTGTCCCGGTTGCTAGGGAGGGTAGAGTCACATGGGGTAACCAAATTGTCCCGGTTGCTAGGGAGGGTAGAGTCACATGGGGTAACCAAATTGGACCGGTTGCTAGGGAGGGTAGAGTCACATGGGGTAACCAAATTGGACCGGTTGCTAGGGAGGGTAGAGTCACATGGGGTAACCTCCTCGTGGTCACTATAATGTGGTTCTCGCTCTCGGTGGGGCGTGTGGTGAGTTGTGCGTGGATGCCGCGGAGAATAGCGTGAAGCCTCCACACACGCTACGTCTCCACGGTAACACGCTCAACGAGTCACATGATAAGATGCGCGGATTGACGGTCTCAGACGTGGAGGCAACTGAGATTGGTCCTCCGCCGCCCAGATTGAGGCGAGTCACTACGCCACCACGAGGACTTTCCAAATTTGGGAGAGAAAAAAATGTCTACTTTTGTGTGCCACAGAAACCGGTTGCACACTGGTTTGGAACAACATGAGGATCAACTTTTGATAATTTTCTGGAAAATTATTTCTTTAAAGGCTTCGAAAATGCCCTTTTGTTTTTTTATTTGTAAAAAAAAAATTATTTTACGTGATTTTTTTTTAACATGTCAACATTTATTGTAGTGATAAAGTCTGTGATTTACATTATTTTCTAGTATTGTGATGTTTAAAATCACTTTATGTCTTGTGTTTATTCTTTCAGCTCTTACGAATCACACGATCTACCGCGGGTCTGATCGAGACTCGAGCTGACGTCACGGAGAGACACCGAGTCAAACCGGCCGGTCTGAAACACAGACGCTCAGAAACCAAGTCTGACGGAACGGAAGACGCTCTTATTTCTGTTCCCGCGCCCATCAGCTCCCCTCCGTCGAGTCCAGCAGGTAAAATATATCACCTGATACTCTCCAGGGGAACTCACGCCAGAGTCAGGTGACATATCGGCTGCTCAAACGACCAGACATTAAGGACTGTGCACTACAAGTATGTACTTTGCTGGTAATAGGGCAGTGCTTGCTTTTAAGAGACTGATCAGAGCTGCTGCTTTACAGGTTCCAAGAGGAAACGGCACGGAGAAGAGGACACTTCTGCTCCTGAAGAACCAGAGAAGAACGAGACCAAGAAGAGAAAGAGAGAAGAGCAGGATGACCGGAGAGAAACACACATGAAGAGTGATGCTCCGAGCATCTTTGAGAAGCAGGAGAGAAAAGATGAAGAGGTGAGAGAGGACGAGAGAGCATTAGAAAGAGCAGATGTGGAGAAGTGAGCTGACGTACGTGTGTGTGTGTGTGTGTGTGTGTGTGTGTCGTAGCGCTGTAAGATCCTGGCAGAGAAGAGGCAGAGCGTTTTGAAGTCTCTGCAGGGTTTGGTCACGTCCACCAGAGGGAAATCACAAACATCTACGACTGAACAAACAACCACGTCTAAACCGACACCGCCTGAGGAGGTGCTGAAACAGCCCGAGAGGAATCGCGGGGCCCGGCGTGAGAACCGTGAGCGGGTGAAACCAACAGAGGACGAGACAAAAGACACGGAGCAGAACGGAGAACAGGAAACCAAGAACAGCGAGTGAGTGACTGCAGAACATGCCAACACTCCACACATTATAGCAATCACGAGGAGGTTACCCCATGTGACTCTACCCTCCTCCCTAGCAACTGGGACAATTTGGTTACCCCATGTGACTCTACCCTCCTCCCTAGCAACCGGGACAATTTGGTTACCCCATGTGACTCTACCCTCCTCCTTAGCAACCGGGACAATTTGGTTACCCCATGTGACTCTACCCTCCCTAGCAACCGGCTCAATTTGGTTACCCCATGTGACTCTACCCTCCCTAGCAACCGGCCCAATTTGGTTGCTAAGGAGACCTGACTGGAGTCACTCAGCACGCCCTGGATTCAAACTCGCGACTCCAGGTGTGATAGTCAGCGGTAATACTCACTGAGATACCCAGACCCCGATAATTTATTATTTGTATTTATTTGTAAGACTACTCTCACCTTTCTGTTCACTTCAATCTGTCTTTAACTCACAAAAAAACAACAACTCTCTCTTATTAATAAAGCTGTATATTGCCCATGTGCTTGACGGTAAGAAACACACAGTGACACATGTATTATAATGCAATAAGTCACGAGCAATCATGTTACAGTCTGGCTGCTTTAAGCGTGTGCGCTCGAGGGACGAGCGTCCCGTGACAGAGTGTGCATCAGCCGGTGCAGTTTCAGTCTCTCCCCCTCAGATCGGGACAGTCACACGACTGGTAGAAGATGCGCTGTACTGTCCCTTTAAGTAAATGATTAATATTCATGTTTATGCAGGACGACCGCGAGCATGACGACACCGCCTGAGGAGGTGCTGAAACAGCCCGAGAGGAATCATGGAGCCCGATGTGAGAACCGTGAGCGGATGAAACCAACAGAGGACGAGACAAAAGACACGGAGCAGAACGGAGAACAGGAAACCAAGAACAGCGAGTGAGTGACCGCAGAACATGCCAACACGTATGTGCCATGCATCACACAACTCTACAACACATTCTAGACTCCAGGGTCGGTTTTAGTTTGACAAAACTCACCAAATCCAATCCGGCCTCATTAGGGTTAAGTGGTATCAAGATGCTCGGTATCATGTAGTCTCCGTCCCGGTGTACATTCCCGTAGCCGAGTATCCCAATTATACAGCCGGCTTTGATGTTCTTGAGCCTGTGGTAAAAAAGGTCTTAAATATTGACCGGTTTCTCACTTACAGCTGTCATATCACCTCTGAAGACATGGATTAAAGCACTGGAGACTTATGGATCACTTTTATGCTGCATTTATGTGCTGTTTTGTTCTGGTCACCATTCACTTGCATTGTATGGACCAACCGAGCTGAAATATTCTTCTAAATATCTTCATTTGTGTTCAGACATCTGGGATGGCATGAGAGTGATTAAATGATGACAGAATTTTCATTTTAAGGTGTACTGTCTCTTTAAGTAAATGATTAATATTCATGTTTATGCAGGACGACCGCGAGCAGGACGACACCGCCTGAGGCGGTGCAGAAACAGCCCGAGAGGAATCATGGAGCCCGATGTGAGAACCGTGAGCGGATGAAACCAACAGAGGACGAGAGAAAAGACACGGAGCAGAACGGAGAACAGGAAACCAAGAACAGCGAGTGAGTGACCGCAGAACATGCCAACACGTCGAGTGACATCACTTGCATATTAAATTAGTGTTTAACCAGCCGTGACAAGCAAAGCACAGGAAACATTTACCCATTAGTGTTGCATGTTTAGCTCCGCCCCTTGTGCGTTCTCATTGGCCCAAAATCTCCTGAATTATGAGCTGAAAGACTGACGGTGTGTTTCCACAGACAGCGGATCAATAACAGCACGCAGGACGACAGCAGAGGTGAGACTCGCGTCGCACTGATATCCTGAACACGTGTGTGACACGCATGTGATCGTGTGGACCCCTCTCCAACCCTGTGTTTGTGTTTCAGATCGGTCTCTGTCCGTCACCGACTCGTTACTCTACCGTCTCCACGGCGACATCAGAATCTCAATGACGCTGGACAACCCGGTATGATCCTGTAGTGTGACCTCATAGGGGCGCATGTGTTCAGTAGCTCATGTGGTGAATACTGTCTGTCTCTCCGCAGGACGTGAGTAAGTGTTTATTGGCTCTGGATGAGTTGAGTAAAGTCCCCGTCTCGTCTCGACACATTCAGAACCACAGCGAGCTCATAGACACCCTCCGAAAGGTACAAACACGCTTGATCTGAATAATGTCATTAAGGGTTTGCTGTATTTTGATGAGTTGCATTTTCCCGTGAATGAAATGCTGGAGAATTGGGAATATTGTTGCACTGTGGGCCCCGTCTGGCGCGGGACGCCCGTCCCTCGTGTGCGTCTGCTGTCACTACATTAATAACATTCAGATGTGTGTTTATCACTGATTCACCTCCAGATGTGCCTCAGTTGATCCTCTGAGGTTTGGGGTAAAATGGGGAGATTATTGAGACATCTCATGAAATGATCCAGTTTACTGTCATTATAATGAACTTTATAATTATCTTTAATGAATAAACGCATGATTACCATGATTAAATGAATCACAAAGAGCGGCCGTTCCCTTGTTCTCCTAGTACTTCTGGATAACCGGTGCATGATACCAGATGTTTGTGTTTCAAGCATGTACACTGTGTCATGATTAACGACTGGAGTCATGTGACTATAGTCGTGCGTTAATGCCAAATCTGGAACCAGTTCTCCTCGACATTTGAAGTATCGGCATAGTTTACGATTATATGATGTCGACACGTGATATTTTAGCGATTCATTTGCGTTTCCATCAGCTTTATTTTGATGCGCCAAAACATTGGATGGGACCGTAGTTAATGTGAGTGAGTACCAGAAGTTCAGCAGCGAGATCCTCTCACACGTCCAGAGTAATGCCTCTCTTAATACTCTGTTATTTACAGTCCGTTGTTCAGCAAAAACAACAAAAATAAACTTAATTCTAATCAGCCTCTCGCCAATATGCGCTCATTTAAATATGCTCCTTACAGAACTGCCGGTTTTCTTAAAGAGACAGTACCGGTTATTAGCACACATTCAACAATCCACTTGTTTATTGTTTACATGCGTGACTTACATGTATGTGGCAACAGATTACTCAAACGTGTGCTCTTGTGTCGTCAGATGCGCTGGTTTCGTGGCAGTGAAGCGATCATGTTCAAAGCTTCGATGTTGTATCACCGCTTTAAAAACATCTACCTCATCGGAGACGCAGATGAAGCTCTGAGTCAAGAGTACATCAACACACTGCAGGAGGAGAGAGAGACGGAAGAGAGACAGAGAGCAGAGAGACAAGATGACACACAGACAGATGCTGGAGCAGGTAATGTAACGAGGGGCGTTCAGCGATGCAGTGTTTAGTGTAGTAAGCGCTGGATAACTGTGATTCTCTGTTCAGTTATCGGTCTGACAGACGTCTGCAAGAACACCACAGACACCGAGCACGTGCCTCACAGGTATGACATCATCACATTCTAGCATGCTGCCTGAAGTGTCAGTGTTCCCTAGGTAGGCAGCACACTAGGGTTTGAAGCAGAGCCGCATCAGTGGTTGAATGAGACGTGGAACACACTGATGCTGTTTGACTGATCTGTGATCTGTTTCAGTGCGGCCGCGGAGCACAAGAGCTGACGGGACGGAAGCGCTGCACTTCACTTCCTGTTTTTAACTTAAGCTGTTCTACATTCGGACTTTTATTCACTGTTGGAGAGAGTTTTCTGATCTGTCATCAGTTATTTATTTCCTTATGATGAACATGCCCCACTTCATTCTGTATAATTCACTGGCCTGAGGTCAGATTTTTACCATCATTTATTCACCTCATAGTTTCACTTTGGCTGACGTTCCTAACATCCCATTATGTGTTGGGGTTTGGAACGACAAGAGGTTGAGTAAAAGATGATGGAACTTGTGTTTTTGTCTGAACTGTCCCTTTAAATATGTTGCGGCCCAGAGCAGTGTTTGTGTTTCCCATCTGATGCTCTGGACACTAATGCACTCGGACAAAACAGAGTTCACTGCTACATTTGTGATATTTGTGTTCCTCCTGTGAGTCGTGTGTATAGTGTGTATAGTGTGTATAGTGTGTATAGTGTGTATAGTGTGTGTGTGTGTGTATAGTGTGTGTGTGTGTGTATAGTGTGTGTGTGTGTATAGTGTGTGTGTGTGTATAGTGTGTGTGTGTGTGTGTGTGTGTATAGTGTGTGTGTATAGTGTGTGTGTGTGTATAGTGTGTGTGTGTGTGTGTGTGTGTGTGTGTGTGCGTGTGTGTGCGTGTAGTGTGTATGGTGTGTGTGCGTGTAGTGTGTATGGTGTGTGTGCGTGTAGTGTGTATGGTGTGTGTGCGTGTAGTGTGTATGGTGTGTGTGCGTGTAGTGTTTGTGCGTATAGTGTGTGTGCGTGTATAGTGAGTGTGTATAGTGAGTGTGTATAGTGTGTATAGTGTGTGTGTGTGTATAGTGTGTGTGTGTGTGTGCGTGTGTGTGTGTGTGTGTGCGTATAGTGTGTGAGTGCGTATAGTGTGTGTGTGTGTGTATAGTGTGTGTGTGAGTGTGTGAGTGCGTATAGTGTGTGTGGTGTGTGTGTGTGTATAGTGTGTGTGTGTGGTGTGCGTGTAGTGTGTATGGTGTGTGTGCGTGTAGTGTGTATAGTGTGTGTGCGTGTAGTGTTTGTGCGTATAGTGTGTGTGTATAGTGTGTGTGTGTGTGTATAGTGAGTGTGTATAGTGAGTGTGTGTATAGTGTGTGTGCGTATAGTGTGTGTGTGTGCGCGTATAGAGTGTGTGTGTGTGTGTATAGTGTGTGTGTGTGCGTATAGTGTGTGCGTGTGTGTGTGTGCGTGTAGTGTGTGTGTGTGTGTGTGCGTGTAGTGTTTGTGCGTATAGTGTGTGCGTATAGTGTGTGTGTATAGTGAGTGTGTATAGTGAGTGTGTGTATAGTGTGTGTGCGTATAGTGTGTGTGTGTGCGCGTATAGAGTGTGTGTGTGTGTGTATAGTGTGTGTGTGTGCGTATAGTGTGTGCGTGTGTGTGTGTGCGTGTAGTGTGTGTGTGTGTGTGTGCGTGTAATGTGTGTGTGCGTGTAGTGTGTGTGCGTGTAGTGTGTGCGTATAGTGTGTGTGTGCGTATAGTGTGTGTGTGCGTGTGTGTGTGTGTGCGTGTGTGTGCGTGTGTGTGTGCGTGTGTGTGCGTGTGTGTGCGTGTGTGTATAGTGTGTGTGTGTGTGCGTGTGTGTGTGTGCGTGTATAGTGTGTGTGTGTGTGTGTGTGTGTGTGTGTGTGTGTGCGTGTGTGTGTGTGTGTGTGCGTGTAGTGTGTATAATAGGTGTGTGTGTGTGTGTGTGTGTGTGGTGTGTGTGTATAGTGGGTGTGTGTGTGTGAATAATACATGTGTGTGAGTGTATATAGTGTGTGTGTAATAGGTGAGTGTGTGTGTGTGTATAGTGTGTGTGTGTGTGAATAATACATGTGTGTGTGTGTGGGTGTTTGTGTGTGTGTGTGTGAATAATACATGTGTGAGTGTATATAGTGTGTGTGTAATAGGTGAGTGTGTGTGTGTTATAGTGTGTGTGTGTGTGTGAATAATACATGTGTGAGTGTGTGAGTGTATATAGTGTGTGTGTGTGTGTGTGTGTGTGAGTGTATATAGTGTGTGTGTAATAGGTGAGTGTGTGTGTATAGTGTGAGTGTGTGAGTGTATATAGTGTGTGTGTGTGTGTGTGTGTGAGTGTATATAGTGTGTGTGTAATAGGTGAGTGTGTGTGTGTATAGTGTGAGTGTGTGTGTGTGTGTGACTGACAGGATGAAGAGAAATATTGATTGAGTATCAGTTCATGATTAAACATCGTCCTGTACAATGAAGCATTAATTCACCGCAGCATTAGACCTGTATAAGTGTTTGATTGATCACTGATGGCCGTACACACTACGAGTAAACACCCCTCCATTGAACTTCTGCACGAACAGGATGTGAAGAATGTCAGGATGTCATGAACACTTAAATGACCCGTACATCGATGTTAAACACAAGCATTAAATGTTGAGTTGTGCACAGGCAGCTACACTCAGACTATCGGTGCTAACACAACAGATGTGTCATGATCGCATTAACCTCATCACAGCGTTGTCATGAACGCCCCCGATGTGTTTTATAAAGCATGTGCGTTGTGTTGATATTACGCTTGTAAACTGAGTGCTGCTTATGTTCTGATTTTATATCATTATTGTGTTCAAACTTTGTGTCTTATTCTGTGAATTAAAGTTGCTCAAAGTTTTCAGCATGTTTCTCTCAGCGTTTGTGTTCCACTAGCAAAGCTGCGTTCATGACGGCACGTGTCAAGATGACTCCATGAGCCAGTGACGCACAGAAGTGATGTCTAGATAGGCAGCTTACTAAGTACACTTGTAGTGTAGACCGGCTGTGTACTAATATATATAGTCCCACACTGCACATACAGAAGTAAAGACATTTTTACACTAAATATGATTTAAAATGCAATAAAAGTAAAGACCAGACCAGGATATTTTGTTATAGGAAAAGCTGCTTGTAATTGAACAGAATCTAAAGGAATACCAATCAATTAAAATAAAGCGATTTATTTGTGTGAGTCCAGAAATTTAGTGTGTGTCACTTTTGCATTTTGATATTTAATAGGTTTTAGTATTTTTAGATTTATTAAATACATTTTTTTATAATATATTTATGATAATTTTATTGACTTATTTTAAATAATTTTAAGTCCTGTTGAGGTCCCCTGGTCGATAACCACAGGTGCAGACTATGAAGTGCACTAGTATTGCTTGTGTTTACCTCTCTCGCGCTTTGTTTTACAGTAACTGATGTGTGATGGCGTCACAGTTGCAGCCAGAGGGCGCGCTGACTTCACGGGCTCATGAAATAATAAGTAGTGACTGGCGAATGAGCGAATCATACTATGGGCAGGGCGTGGCTCATGAATAATAAGTAGGGAAGGTTACCAAGCAGAGCGGTCAGCACGACCTAATTAATATTCATGAGCTGTGGTTTTGCGGTAGCAGGATTAGTATAATGTCCGCTCTTTTCCTCATAACTTACTGGAACTGAGGAAACTGTTGTGTCAACTAAACCGCAAGAGTTTAATATTACACAAGAGCCCTCTTTATATCATTAGTCCACATCATATGACCATTCCTTACATAAAGCTCAGAGCCAGGACGAAATATTGTCAGTAACACAGGATTGCCTCCGCTCGGTGGGAGAGCCCGGTGAACTTTAAACGTCACACCTCCGACGACATTCGGGAGTCCGTACCGAGCTGGAGAACACGGACGGATCCAGATGTGCAACTGTTAATACAAGCGAGCCTTCCGCGCGATCTCAGGGAATACAACGCGTCATGGCTCGGGTCGGTACCGGCGCGGAGCTGGACGAGGTGAGTCACCGTAAAGACAAACCGCACACCGGTTATTTTGGACGCGTTCCGAGTCAGCGCAACTTCAAAAATGCAACTGATTTCGATCGCGTCATAAAAATACTACAAACGTCAGAACCAGCAGCTGATTTTGAACGCGGTACATTGTTGACTTAGAACGCGTCAGAACCAGCAGCTGATTTTGAACGCGGTACAGTGTTGACTTAGAACGCGTCAGAACCCGCTGCTGATTTTGAACGCGGTACATTGTTGACTTAGAACGCGTCAGAACCCGCTGCTGATTTTGAACGCGGTACAGTGTTGACTTAGAACGCGTCAGAACCAGCTGCTGATTTTGAACGCGGTACAGTGTTGACTTAGAACGCGTCAGAACCAGCAGCTGATTTTGAACGGGGTACAGTGTTGACTTAGAACGCGTCAGAACCCGCAGCTGATTTTGAACGCGGTACAGTGTTGACTTAGAACGCGTCAGAACCCGCAGCTGATTTTGAACGCGGTACAGTGTTGACTTAGAACGCGTCAGAACCAGCAGCTGATTTTGAACGCGGTACAGTGTTGACTTAGAACGCGTCAGAACCCGCTGCTGATTTTGAACGCGGTACAGTGTTGACTTAGAACGCGTCAGAACCAGCAGCTGATTTTGAACGCGGTACAGTGTTGACTTAGAACGCGTCAGAACCAGCAGCTGATTTTGAACGCGGTACAGTGTTGACTTAGAACGCGTCAGAACCCGCAGCTGATTTTGAACGCGGTACAGTGTTGACTTAGAACGCGTCAGAACCCGCAGCTGATTTTGAACGCGGTACAGTGTTGACTTAGAACGCGTCAGAACCAGCAGCTGATTTTGAACGCGGTACAGTGTTGACTTAGAACGCGTCAGAACCAGCAGCTGATTTTGAACGCGGTACAGTGTTGACTTAGAACGCGTCAGAACCCGCTGCTGATTTTGAACGCGGTACAGTGTTGACTTAGAACGCGTCAGAACCCGCAGCTGATTTTGAACGCGGTACAATGTTGACTTAGAACGCGTCAGAACCAGCAGCTGATTTTGAACGCGGTACAGTGTTGACTTAGAACGCGTCAGAACCCGCTGCTGATTTTGAACGCGGTACAGTGTTGACTTAGAACGCGTCAGAACCAGCTGCTGATTTTGAACGCGGTACAGTGTTGACTTAGAACGCGTCAGAACCCGCAGCTGATTTTGAACGCGGTACAGTGTTGACTTAGAACGCGTCAGAACCCGCAGCTGATTTTGAACGCGGTACAGTGTTGACTTAGAACGCGTCAGAACCCGCTGCTGATTTTGAACGCGGTACAGTGTTGACTTAGAACGCGTCAGAACCAGCAGCTGATTTTGAACGCGGTACAGTGTTGACTTAGAACGCGTCAGAACCAGCAGCTGATTTTGAACGCGGTACATTGTTGACTTAGAACGCGTCAGAACCAGCAGCTGATTTTGAACGCGGTACAGTGTTGACTTAGAACGCGTCAGAACCCGCTGCTGATTTTGAACGCGGTACAGTGTTGACTTAGAACGCGTCAGAACCCGCAGCTGATTTTGAACGCGGTACAGTGTTGACTTAGAACGCGTCAGAACCCGCAGCTGATTTTGAACGCGGTACAGTGTTGACTTAGAACGCGTCAGAACCAGCTGCTGATTTTGAACGCGGTACAGTGTTGACTTAGAACGCGTCAGAACCAGCAGCTGATTTTGAACGCGGTACAGTGTTGACTTAGAACGCGTCAGAACCCGCTGCTGATTTTGAACGCGGTACAGTGTTGACTTAGAACGCGTCAGAACCAGCAGCTGATTTTGAACGCGGTACAGTGTTGACTTAGAACGCGTCAGAACCCGCAGCTGATTTTGAACGGGGTACAGTGTTGACTTAGAACGCGTCAGAACCCGCAGCTGATTTTGAATGCGGTACAGTGTTGACTTAGAACGCGTCAGAACCAGCAGCTGATTTTGAACGCGGTACAGTGTTGACTTAGAACGCGTCAGAACCAGCAGCTGATTTTGAACGCGGTACAGTGTTGACTTAGAACGCGTCAGAACCCGCAGCTGATTTTGAACGCGGTACAGTGTTGACTTAGAACGCGTCAGAACCAGCAGCTGATTTTGAACGCGGTACAGTGTTGACTTAGAACGCGTCAGAACCCGCAGCTGATTTTGAACGCGGTACAATGTTGACTTAGAACGCGTCAGAACCAGCAGCTGATTTTGAACGCGGTACATTGTTGACTTAGAACGCGTCAGAACCAGCTGCTGATTTTGAACGCGGTACAGTGTTGACTTAGAACGCGTCAGAACCAGCAGCTGATTTTGAACGCGGTACAATGTTGACTTAGAACGCGTCAGAACCCGCTGCTGATTTTGAACGCGGTACAGTGTTGACTTAGAACGCGTCAGAACCAGCAGCTGATTTTGAACGCGGTACAGTGTTGACTTAGAACGCGTCAGAACCAGCAGCTGATTTTGAACGCGGTACAGTGTTGACTTAGAACGCGTCAGAACCCGCAGCTGATTTTGAACGCGGTACAGTGTTGACTTAGAACGCGTCAGAACCCGCAGCTGATTTTGAACGCGGTACAGTGTTGACTTAGAACGCGTCAGAACCCGCAGCTGATTTTGAACGCGGTACAGTGTTGACTTAGAACGCGTCAGAACCAGCAGCTGATTTTGAACGCGGTACAGTGTTGACTTAGAACGCGTCAGAACCAGCAGCTGATTTTGAACGCGGTACAGTGTTGACTTAGAACGCGTCAGAACCAGCAGCTGATTTTGAACGCGGTACAGTGTTGACTTAGAACGCGTCAGAACCCGCAGCTGATTTTGAACGCGGTACAGTGTTGACTTAGAACGCGTCAGAACCCGCAGCTGATTTTGAACACGGTACAGTGTTGACTTAGAACGCGTCAGAACCCGCAGCTGATTTTGAACGCGGTACAGTGTTGACTTAGAACGCGTCAGAACCCGCAGCTGATTTTGAACCCGGTACAGTGTTGACTTAGAACGCGTCAGAACCAGCAGCTGATTTTGAACGCGGTACAGTGTTGACTTAGAACGCGTCAGAACCCGCTGCTGATTTTGAACGCGGTACAGTGTTGACTTAGAACGCGTCAGAACCCGCTGCTGATTTTGAACGCGGTACAGTGTTGACTTAGAACGCGTCAGAACCCGCTGCTGATTTTGAACGCGGTACAGTGTTGACTTAGAACGCGTCAGAACCCGCAGCTGATTTTGAACGCGGTACAGTGTTGACTTAGAACGCGTCAGAACCAGCAGCTGATTTTGAACGCGGTACAGTGTTGACTTAGAACGCGTCAGAACCAGCAGCTGATTTTGAACGCGGTACAGTGTTGACTTAGAACGCGTCAGAACCAGCAGCTGATTTTGAACGCGGTACAGTGTTGACTTAGAACGCGTCAGAACCCGCTGCTGATTTTGAACGCGGTACAGTGTTGACTTAGAACGCGTCAGAACCAGCTGCTGATTTTGAACGCGGTACAGTGTTGACTTGGAACGCGTCAGAACCCGCAGCTGATTTTGAACGCGGTACAGTGTTGACTTGGAACGCGTCAGAACCAGCTGCTGATTTTGAACGCGGTACAGTGTTGACTTGGAACGCGTCAGAACCAGCTGCTGATTTTGAACGCGGTACAGTGTTGACTTAGAACGCGTCAGAACCCGCTGCTGATTTTGAACGCGGTACAGTGTTGACTTAGAACGCGTCAGAACCCGCAGCTGATTTTGAACGCGGTACAGTGTTGACTTAGAACGCGTCAGAACCAGCAGCTGATTTTGAACGCGGTACAGTGTTGACTTAGAACGCGTCAGAACCCGCTGCTGATTTTGAACGAGGTACAGTGTTGACGTTAGGACGTGCCAGTTCAGGAGGTTTGAGACGCGGGCAGACTGCTTTAGTTGTTATTATGTTTGTCAAGGTTTTCTCAGGAATGAATATGAATCAAAGTGGTCTATAATAAATATTGACTTGGATCAAAGGTGTGTTTCGGTCAGGATGGCTGCATTATGCAACACTGGTGACATCATAAAGGTTTAGCATGAAGTCATGTGAAACTTCTGTTTTAAAGGCCTATTTGCAAAAATCTGAAACGAATTGGCGAATCGAACCGCAAAGGTCTGTTCACTCCTAGAGCGACAAGAACATAAAGACAATTTCACCCTTGTACAGAAGGCGCAGTTGTTCTACATGCATGCTGATTCTGGTTCACTGCACGGACCTTTCAGTGCATGAGATTCTACTGGGAATGTATTTATGAACCTAATTTGGCTCAACTGTTACATTATGATCTTTCCATGTTTTTGATGCATTTTGAGGAATATAGAATCCGTGATGAGAGCGCTGCTTCAGAAATAAACATCAGGTGTTTTTATGTTTGTTTGGATACACCTGTAGTGAATTATTGCATGTAAAGAGTGTTTTTATGCCATATTGAGCCATTTTTAATGCCAGGTACTATGAGGCATCAAGACATTACACTTATTAAACTGCTAATAATATTGGCACTTTAATACCATAGTAATTGTTCAATTGATATAATGACGATATATACATAAAGAGATTTTATGTCATATGAATGTGTTTAAAGGCTGCTGTAGTACATATATTAAACTGCTGCAGTCTTTCAGCACACACACACACACACACACTCACCACACACACACACACACACACACACACACACACACATCTCATTTAATAACACTATATATCGACCTGTACAATCATCATCAGAAGTTTAAATCTTATTACAATAAATGGATAATAAGCATGTACCATTGTGCTAATACTGCCAGCTGTTGGAAGTGTCTCCATGGTAACCAGGTGCTTCAGATCGCCCACGTGGTTTAATGGCCACTTATTGTGACACACGCACACACTCATAATCGAGCTGTATTGTTGGCATCATCGATAAAGGACTTTAAAAGCAGTGAGTGTCTGTGTGTGGTGTGTGTGTGATGTGAGTGTGAGTGTGTGTGAGTGTGAGTGTGAGTGTGTGTGTGACGTGAGTGTGTGTGTGTGTGTGTGTGTGTGTGTGTGTGTGTGTGATGTGAGTGAGTGTGTGTGAGTGTGTGAAGTGTGAGAGTGTGAGTGTGTGTGAGTGTGAGTGTGTGATGTGTGAGAGTGTGAGTGTGTGTGTGTGTGTGTGAGTGTGAGTGTGTGAGTGTGTGTGAGTGTGTGTGTGTGTGTGTGTGTGTGTGTGATAGTTTCAGAATTAAGAGATCAGCTCAAAATGTTTAGTTAATTATTAATGACAGTTCATAGTCTACAATAAACCGTGCATAGATATGGACACTTAGATTACAGGTCGCAATACTTGAGGCGCATTAACTAATGCATTATAATATTTGAATGATATGGATTTTTATGACTAATATCTAAACACACACACACAAAGACAGAATAGTTTCTGGAACGCTTTTGTAAGACTAGGACAATTACACGGAAATATAATAAAAAAATATATCCAGAAAATATCTGCATACATATCAGAAATATCCAACATAATGGAAAAATAAAGTTAAGAAAAAAAATCCCTTTAAATGACTCATTTAAGTCTATATTTTCATATGTATATTTAATGGTGCTATAATGCTGTGCTGCTCAGTGTGTACCGCACACACCCACTGGTAAGCGCCACTCAATCACATACATCTGAATGTACTCGATGCAATGCTCAATGGAGCGCCGAATGTTCTCGATGCAATGCTCAATGGAGCGCCGAATGTACTCGATGCAATGCTCAATGGAGTGCCGAATGTTCTCGATGCAATGCTCAATGGAGCTCCGAATGTACTCGATGCAATGCTCAATGGAGTGCCGAATGTTCTCGATGCAATGCTCAATGGAGCGCCGAATGTACTCATGTTCTCGATGCAATGCTCAATGGAGCGCCGAATGTACTCATGTACTCGATGCAATGCTCAATGGAGCGCCGAATGTACTCGATGCAATGCTCAATGGAGTGCCGAATGTACTCGATGCAATGCTCAATGGAGCGCTGAATGTTCTTGATGCAATGCTCAATGGAGCGCCGAATGTTCTCGATGCAATGCCCAATGGAGCGCCGAATGTACTCGATGCAATGCTCAATGGAGCTCCGAATGTACTCGATGCAATGCTCAATGGAGCTCCGAATGTTCTCGATGCAATGCTCAATGGAGCTCCGAATGTACTCGATGCAATGCTCAATGGAGCTCCGAATGTTCTCGATGCAATGCTCAATGGAGTGCCGAATGTTCTCGATGCAATGCTCAATGGAGCTCCGAATGTACTCGATGCAATGCTCTCAATGGAGCGCCGAATGTTCTCATGTACTCGATGCAATGCTCTCAATGGAGCGCCGAATGTACTCGATGCAATGCTCAATGGAGCGCCGAATGTACTCGATGCAATGCTCAATGGAGCGCCGAATGTTCTCGATGCAATGCTCAATGGAGTGCCGAATGTACTCGATGCAATGCTCAATGGAGCGCCGAATGTACTCGATGCAATCCTCAATGGAGCGCCGAATGTACTCGATGCAATGCTCAATGGAGCGCCGAATGTTCTCGATGCAATGCTCAATGGAGCGCCGAATGTACTCGATGCAATGCTCAATGGAGCGCCGAATGTTCTCGATGCAATGCTCAATGGAGCTCCGAATGTTCTCGATGCAATGCTCAATGGAGCGCCGAATGTACTCGATGCAATGCTCAATGGAGCGCCGAATGTTCTCGATGCAATGCTCAATGGAGCGCCGAATGTTCTTGATGCAATGCTCAATGGAGCGCCGAATGTTCTCGATGCAATGCTCTCAATGGAGCGCCGAATGTACTCGATGCAATGCTCAATGGAGCGCCGAATGTACTCGATGCAATGCTCAATGGAGCGCCGAATGTTCTCGATGCAATGCTCAATGGAGCGCCGAATGTTCTTGATGCAATGCTCAATGGAGCGCCGAATGTTCTCGATGCAATGCTCTCAATGGAGCGCCGAATGTACTCGATGCAATGCTCAATGGAGCGCCGAATGTTCTCGATGCAATGCTCAATGGAGCGCCGAATGTTCTCGATGCAATGCTCAATGGAGCGCCGAATGTTCTCGATGCAGTGCTCTCAATGGAGCGCCGAATGTACTCGATGCAATGCTCAATGGAGCGCCGAATGTTCTCGATGCAATGCTCAATGGAGCTCAATGTGTGGCCTCCGTAAGACTGTTATCACATCTGTAACGCAACTCTATTTCTCAGTGTAAACTGGAAATAATCTGGTCTAGACTGACAGTTTCTGATGTCCGGTCTGCAGGGGATTATGATTAAACATATTGTTCGGATAATGAGTGCTTTATATGTGAATGCCGAATGTACTCATGTACTCGATGCAATGCTCTCAATGGAGCGCCGAATGTACTCGATGCAATGCTCAATGGAGCGCCGAATGTACTCAATGCAATGTCAATGGAGCGCCGAATGTACTCGATGCAATGCTCAATGGAGCGCCGAATGTTCTCGATGCAATGCTCAATGGAGTGCCGAATGTTCTCGATGCAATGCTCAATGGAGCGCCGAATGTACTCGATGCAATGCTCAATGGAGCACCGAATGTTCTCGATGCAATGCTCTCAATGGAGCGCCGAATGTTCTCATGTACTCGATGCAATGCTCTCAATGGAGCGCCGAATGTACTCGATGCAATGCTCAATGGAGCGCCGAATGTACTCGATGCAATGCTCAATGGAGCGCCGAATGTTCTCGATGCAATGCTCAATGGAGTGCCGAATGTACTCGATGCAATGCTCAATGGAGCGCCGAATGTACTCAATGCAATCCTCAATGGAGCGCCGAATGTACTCGATGCAATGCTCAATGGAGCGCCGAATGTTCTCGATGCAATGCTCAATGGAGCGCCGAATGTACTCGATGCAATGCTCAATGGAGCGCCGAATGTTCTCGATGCAATGCTCAATGGAGCTCCGAATGTTCTCGATGCAATGCTCAATGGAGCGCCGAATGTACTCGATGCAATGCTCAATGGAGCGCCGAATGTACTCGATGCAATGCTCAATGGAGCGCCGAATGTACTCGATGCAATGCTCAATGGAGCGCCGAATGTTCTCGATGCAATGCTCAATGGAGCGCCGAATGTTCTTGATGCAATGCTCAATGGAGCGCCGAATGTTCTCGATGCAATGCTCTCAATGGAGCGCCGAATGTACTCGATGCAATGCTCAATGGAGCGCCGAATGTTCTCGATGCAATGCTCAATGGAGCGCCGAATGTTCTCGATGCAATGCTCAATGGAGCGCCGAATGTTCTCGATGCAGTGCTCTCAATGGAGCGCCGAATGTACTCGATGCAATGCTCAATGGAGCGCCGAATGTTCTCGATGCAATGCTCAATGGAGCTCAATGTGTGGCCTCCGTAAGACTGTTATCACATCTGTAACGCAACTCTATTTCTCAGTGTAAACTGGAAATAATCTGGTCTAGACTGACAGTTTCTGATGTCCGGTCTGCAGGGGATTATGATTACACATATTGTTCGGATAATGAGTGCTTTATATGTGAATGCCGAATGTACTCATGTACTCGATGCAATGCTCTCAATGGAGCGCCGAATGTACTCGATGCAATGCTCAATGGAGCGCCGAATGTACTCAATGCAATGTCAATGGAGCGCCGAATGTACTCGATGCAATGCTCAATGGAGCGCCGAATGTTCTCGATGCAATGCTCAATGGAGTGCCGAATGTTCTCGATGCAATGCTCAATGGAGCGCCGAATGTACTCGATGCAATGCTCAATGGAGCACCGAATGTTCTCGATGCAATGCTCAATGGAGCGCCGAATGTTCTCGATGCAATGCTCAATGGAGCGCCGAATGTTCTCGATGCAATGCCCAATGGAGCGCCGAATGTACTCGATGCAATGCTCAATGGAGCTCCGAATGTACTCAATGCAATGCTCAATGGAGCTCCGAATGTTCTCGATGCAATGCTCAATGGAGCGCCGAATGTACTCGATGCAATGCCCAATGGAGTGCCGAATGTTCTCGATGCAATGCTCAATGGAGTGCCGAATGTTCTCGATGCAATGCCCAATGGAGTGCCGAATGTTCTCGATGCAATGCCCAATGGAGTGCCGAATGTTCTCGATGCAATGCCCAATGGAGTGCCGAATGTTCTCGATGCAATGCTCAATGGAGCGCCGAATGTTCTCGATGCAATGCCCAATGGAGTGCCGAATGTTCTCGATGCAATGCCCAATGGAGTGCCGAATGTTCTCGATGCAATGCCCAATGGAGCTCCGAATGTTCTCGATGCAATGCTCAATGGAGCGCCGAATGTACTCGATGCAATGCCCAATGGAGCGCCGAATGTTCTCGATGCAATGCTCAATGGAGCACCGAATGTTCTCGATGCAATGCCCAATGGAGCGCCGAATGTACTCGATGCAATGCTCAATGGAGCTCCGAATGTACTCGATGCAATGCTCAATGGAGCTCCGAATGTACTCGATGCAATGCTCAATGGAGTGCCGAATGTTCTCGATGCAATGCTCAATGGAGCTCCGAATGTTCTCGATGCAATGCTCAATGGAGCTCCGAATGTTCTCGATGCAATGCTCAATGGAGCGCCGAATGTACTCGATCCAATGCTCAATGGAGCACCGAATGTACTCGATGCAATGCTCA
>JAVLUX010000001.1:42621957-42634457 GCA_032164185.1 Moxostoma hubbsi
TCCCTCCACTGGGCTGGATCTGGTGCCCCCTTTTTAGTAAGACCAGTCAGCAGGCTTGTGAAGGTCAAATAGTTTGGCACAGACCTACGATAGTAGCCAGCCAGCCCCAGGAACTTTCTCACCTCCTTTTTGGTCTTGGGTCTCGGGCAGGCGGGAATCGTTGCGGTTTTATCAATTGGAGGCCGCACCTACTCATGACCCAAGTGGAAGCCCAGTTACCATACATCCACCCACCCCATTGTGCACTTATTTGCCGTGAGTCCTGCTTATCTCAACGACCTCACCTTACCTTCACTCACCGGCTTGCATTCAAAGCCTCGGATTGAACCAAACTTTGATGAATGAAGGTTTGATTACAACCTGAATCCACCAAGGCTTGATATGAACCCCCTTAATACTCACAGGTGCCCGGTACACTCTTGCTCGATCGGGGCGGCATGTGGCATGTCGGGGACCAAGACCAATGTCTCCAACTCCATTGTGGGGCATCGGTACTGGAAATGCCCAGGTTCCCCACAGACTTCCCACCCACACCCTTGGCAGCAGATTCACCAGCCTGTGGGGGAGAGCAGAGTGGTTTAGGGGAAACCAGCGGGATAAACGGCCCCTGGGACCGGGGAACCGGTTTCAGGATAGGAATTCCCCGTTTCTGGGGAACAGGAACAGAATGAGTGGAAGGAGAGAGGGAGAGAGAGAAGAGGGCATTCCGGCCCCCGAATATGCTGCCATATGGTCTTCAGCCAGCTGGACTGCCCCATCCAGAGATGGCGGTTGGACACACACCGCTGTCTCTTTTGGTAGTCCTGCAATGAGCTGCTCCAGTAACACCAGATCGAGTATCTCCTCGGTGTTGCGATCTCCAGCCAGCATCTACCTTTGGCAGGCATCACAGAGCTGTTGGGAGAAGGAGAACGGGCTGCAAGATGACTCTATTGAGATCCTTGTACACTAGGAGGTTGTTGGCCGGATGTAGATGGGCCGCATGCTGGGCTTCCCCAGTCAGCAGCGGCAGTAGGCGGACCGCCCACTGGGTGTTTGGCCACTTCTGCACCTAGGCCATCTGCTCAAACAGCTCAATGTAAGCCTCAGGAAACACAAACAGCTGTTTGAGATTATTTCCCACAGTTGTCAATCCTTGCCATTCTTCCACTCCTGGCCTCGCTCTCCACAGACATCACTTGGCCACGCCCACATCACCACAGATTTAAATAAGATCTGTGATGAAATTATTTGAAGAGACTTTCCCTTTTTGATCTAGAACATAAATTGCACACAGTCATACCTCGATGATGGATTTAAAAGCTGTTGTGTCTTTTAAAAATGCATTTTGCTAACTCATCGCTAAATAAGGACTACAACAGTTGTCCATGTTGTAAAGCTTGTAGAACAAAATGTGAAAGTCTCTTCAAGTAATTTTAACCTCAGGCCTTATTTTATTCATTAATCGAAAACTGCTATTATAAAACCCTTTGAAAATTCCTGAGGCAGCCCATGGCTCGTAAATGCTAATCGTCTTCCATGATTTGTTTGGTTGTCCGATGCGTGTCAAACTGCGTCCCATATGGTGACTTTCTACAGACAGACTGATGTTAAGTTTTTTTAGTGAAAAGAAAAATATATCTGATGAAATATTTATTTATTGGTGTGTTTCAGGCACTGGTGAGGGGAATCTGGTGGAGGCAGAAGCTCTGTTAGAGCCGTATGTAGAAAAATTCCCTAGCGTAAGAACACACACACACCCATCACAAAGCATTATATGAAATTATAGTATACAGATCCACATGTGCTATTTAATTAATTGAGATGTTTGTGTTTTTTATGCAGGGCTCAATCATCCTGTTTTACTCGGCGAGGATCGCCGTACTGCGAGGGAACTTTGAGAAGGTGAGAGCTTGTTTGATGACATCAGCATATTCTGTTGCTTATATTAATGTTAACTTTAGGGACTTTCATGTCCCAATAAGTTTTGCGATCCCTCTCAATAAGTTTTGCGTTCCCTCGCAATAATAATCATTTTATTTCAAAGACATCAAAAATCAATGGTCAAAAGTCTGAGTACACAAGAGTCTCAAGCTTCTAATAAACCTAAAATATTGTCTTTCTGTTTCTTAGGCAGTGTTGAAGTTTGAGGAGTGTGTCTCAGCGCAGCAACAGTGGCGTCAGATTCATCATCTGTGTTATTGGGAGTTGATGTGGTGTCACTCGTTCCAGCAGCAGTGGAAAGACGCGTATCGATACGCTGATCTGCTATGCAGAGAGAGCCGCTGGTCTAAAGTAACACACACACAGATCCACTCTCATAACATACACACTCACTCTTAGAAAAGTGTCCAGTGTTTGAGATCAGGTGTGTGTGTTACATGTCGTTTCAGGCCACCTATGTGTATCAGAAAGCTGCAATACTCAGTATGATGTCAGAGGAGGACGTGAAGAAGACCGGAGATAATATAGTGGAGTTATTCAGGCGAGTCCTATGAGGAGTGTTTCCTTTGGTGTGCTAAACTGTTGTCCCTGCTTATGAATAGTTGAATAGAGAGGATGTGTTAAGGTAAACTTGTCTCGCGGACTAACTATGGCAAGCCATTTTGACATTCAATCAAGTGCAGGGGATAAATTATAGATATCTACAATTACATTTTTACTAGAATTACTAGTTATCTGTTACTCCTGTTCAAAACGTTCTTAGAATTATTCATTATTAATATATATATATATATAAAATTACTAACTGTTTACTATTAACTATAATTAAGTTGGAATTCCAATTTCACATATCAGCAATAGACTAATTTATAGTAAAAAATAATAATAATAATAATATTTTTTTATTATCAATAATTATATTGTTATTAACAACAATTCCCATTCCTGATATCAACAGTTGAATTAAAACCAGTAAATATATATATATATATATATATATATATATATATATATATATATATATATATATATATATCGAGAAGTCAGCAGTGCTTCTGGACAGTGTTGATGTACGGCTTCTCCTTTACATAGTAAAGTCTGAACTTGCATCTGTGGATGCAGCGGCGAGTGGTGTTGACTAACAAAGGTTTACTAAAGTTGAGAGTGAGCCCAGAGAACTCGGCAGTGCTTCTGGACAGTGATGATGTACGGCTTCTCCTTTACATAGTAAAGTCTGAACTTGCATCTGTGGATGCAGCAGCGAGTGGTGTTGACTAACAAAGGTTTACTAAAGTTGAGAGCGAGACCAGAGAAGTCGGCAGCACTTCTGGACAGTGATGATGTACGGCTTCTCCTTTACATAGTAAAGTCTTAACTTGCATCTGTGGATGCAGCAGCGAGTGGTGTTGACTAACAAAGGTTTACTAAAGTTGAGAGCGAGCCCAGAGAAGTCGGCAGTGCTTCTGGACAGTAATGATGTACGGCTTCTCCTTTACATAGTAAAGTCTTAACTTGCATCTGTGGATGCAGCAGCGAGTGGTGTTGAGTAACAAAGGTTTACTAAAGTTGAGAGCGAGCCCAGAGAAGTCGGCAGTGCTTCTGGACAGTGATGATGTACGGCTTCTCCTTTACATAGTAAAGTCTTAACTTGCATCTGTGGATGCAGCGGTGAGGGGTGTTGACTAACAAAGGTTTACTAAAGTTGAGAGTGAGACCAGAGAAGTCGGCAGTGCATCTGGACAGTGATGATGTACGGCTTCTCCTTTACATAGTAAAGTCAGAACTTGCATTTTCACCTCTTGTAATTCCATTGATGATATCAGGAATTAGCGTTATATAAAACATTTACCAGTGAAAATTTAATTATAGATATTTTTATGTCCTGCACATGGTTAATTGTTAAATGACCAGGTTTTATTGAAAATTGGAAATAATTTTCCAGCAAATGTTTGTTTACAATATAGCTGTCACATAGTGGTATAAATTCCAGTTAATTAAAAATATATATTCAGAAATATATTTTTAAAAATATTTTGAATTATGTGGTGCAGTGTCAGTGTTTTTTAAAGTTGAGCTCTGGTTTGACCCGTTTGTTTTGTTTAATGTGTGTGTGCGTGCGTGTGTGTGTGTGTGTGTGTGTGTGTGTGTGTGTGTGTGTGCGTGTGTGTGTGTGTGTGTGTGTGTGTGTGTGTGTGTGTGTGTTGTAGGCAGGTGGAGGGGTTAAAGCAGCGTTTGGCCGGTAAGTCCATCCCCACTGAGAAGTTTGCCGTGAGGAAATCACGCAGATACTCGTCATCTACGCCTGTCAAACTGGTGATTCCTGCACTGGTGCGTCAAAAACTTCATGGTCCCATCTCACCCCTAATTTACAACACCGCTGACCTTATAAATATCTGTTTATTCTCCACACAGGAAATGATGTATGTCTGGAACGGCTTCACCATCGTTGGCAAACGTGCAGACAGCACGGAGAGTCTGCTGATCACCATCGAGAGTGCAGAGGAGCAACTGCGCAACGATCCCAGTGAGAGAGACACTTGCACTTACTGTACTAACTCAACCAGTTAGCAGTACATGAACGTGTGTGTGTGTGTGTGTGTGTGTGTGTGTTCACAGACCCCTCGGAGTATCACCCTGATGACCAGTGTTTGGTTCAGATGTTGAAGGGTTTGTGTTTGAAGCATCTGGGGCGGTTAATGCAGGCGGAGCTGTGCTTCACGCAGGTGATCAGCAGGTAAACACACTTCACTTTAACACACATTATGTTCAGAAGTGGAAAGAGATGTGACTGTGTGTGTGTGTTTCCAGTGAGAAGCGCATCCGTTACGATCATTACCTGATCCCTTTCACTCTGTATGAGCTGGGGTTACTTTATCAGCAGCAGGGCGATTACATCAAAGCTGCACGAGTCATCGAGGACGCCAAGTGAGTTCAGATGTTCAGATGTGTACTTACAATGTAAGAAGTGTTGCATGAGTTCACTGTATGTTGATGTGTATCTCTAGGATGAATTATAAGGATTATTCGATGGAGTCTCGACTGCATTTCCGCATCCATGCAGCTCTCAGCAGTCTGAAGAATTCTCCAACAGACTCGGCTTGATGGAAACATTGAACACCAGCGTGACCGAACTATCCCCACCTGACACTGGACATTGCAGCCGTCTGCACGAGTGACGAGCACCATGTCCCTGCGGTCCGGCTGCAGCAATCACTAGCCGTTATTCAACGAGTCCTTTCAGCTCTGTAGAGGAACCAAAGATGGATTATCTGTAGGGTCATGCACACGCTGTATCTGTACTTCTGCCTTGTTTCACAGTAAAACAAACATCTTTAAAACAACATCAATTACTTCAGAAGCAAAACTTGTTGTTGTTTTGTTTTAAGCACAAACATCAACAAGAAAAAACTTAATTCAACAGATTTTGCTTCTTGACTCGATCTGTCTTGCTTAAAGCATGTTTAGATATTCTTACGGGAAAACAAGACAGAAATACAGTTTTTACTACAATCTCTTCATACATGAACCTCAAACGTGACAATATTTCACTGATTGTGTCTCATTCAGCCAATCAGAAGACTGAAAACACAGTTTTACCAAATCTGTTTCTATGTGTGTGTTTCACTGTGTGTCTTTATGTTTGCATGGTGTGTACTCACAGGTGTGTGTGTGTGTGTGTGTGTGTGTGTGTGTGTGTGTGTTTGTACTGTGTAAAGTTCAAAGTGCACTGCAATAAGAGTGTTATTGAACATTATTATAATCCTGATGTCCTGATGAAGTGCAACTTTATTGATTCACGAAATTAATTTGCAAGCAATAATAATCATGCTGTTAAATGTTATAATAAAAATGATTATTATTTTTATTTCATTTAAACTGAGCTCATTCTACGACAGTTTTTGAATGATTTTGGGTATTGACATTGTTTGGGTGTTTGATTATGTTGTGCACATAATCAATAATCAATAATAATCAAAATTTGTTTTGGTGAAGAAAAAAAATTAATTCTCATAAATTGAACACTAAACAGCGATTGACATTTCAGGTTCTGTGTATCTCAGCGAGTATTGCCGCTGACGATCACACTTGGAGTTGTGCGTTTGAATCCAGGACATGCTGAGTGACTCCAGTCAGGTCTCCTTAGCAACCATATTGGCCCAGTTGCTAGGGAGGGTAGAGTCACATGGGGTAACCAAATTGTCCCGGTTGCTAGGGAGGGTAGAGTCACATGGGGTAACCAAATTGTCCCGGTTGCTAGGGAGGGTAGCGTCACATGGGGTAACCAAATTGTCCCGGTTGCTAGGGAGGGTAGAGTCACATGGGGTAACCAAATTGTCCCGGTTGCTAGGGAGGGTAGAGTCACATGGGGTAACCAAATTGTCCCGGTTGCTAGGGAGGGTAGCGTCACATGGGGTAACCAAATTGTCCCGGTTGCTAGGGAGGGTAGCGTCACATGGGGTAACCAAATTGTCCCGGTTGCTAGGGAGGGTAGAGTCACATGGGGTAACCAAATTGTCCCGGTTGCTAGGGAGGGTAGAGTCACATGGGGTAACCAAATTGTCCCGGTTGCTAGGGAGGGTAGAGTCACATGGGGTAACCAAATTGTCCCGGTTGCTAGGGAGGGTAGCGTCACATGGGGTAACCAAATTGTCCCGGTTGCTAGGGAGGGTAGCGTCACATGGGGTAACCAAATTGACCCGGTTGCTAGGGAGGGTAGAGTCACATGGGGTAACCAAATTGGCCCGGTTGCTAGGGAGGGTAGAGTCACATGGGGTAACCAAATTGACCCGGTTGCTAGGGAGGGTAGAGTCACATGGGGTAACCAAATTGTCCCGGTTGCTAGGGAGGGTAGAGTCACATGGGGTAACCAAATTGTCCCGGTTGCTAGGGAGGGTAGAGTCACATGGGGTAACCAAATGACTCTTAAAGGAATATTCCGGGTTCAATACAAGTGAAGCTCAATCGACAACATTATTGTCATAATACTGATGACCACAAAAATGTATTTCGACTCGTTCCTGCTTTTCTGTAAATGTGTTCCAGTGACACAATATACGAACCTTGAAATGTAATTTCGCTTGTTGCATTTCTGTTGATACGTGTCAATATACAGATATTACGTGCTTTCATACTTCATGTATGAGATGTCTTTAGTACTTTACACACAATCTATAGATTCACTACATTATTAAAAACATAAGTGTCATTTCATATCACTGTTTCACGCCTGATAAATACTAATAATATAAAAACTGTCACTTTGTTTTTCTCTGTAACTGTCTCTTCAGCTTTATATTCTTCATGTATGGGGGAACAAATATTAATAAAGTATCTGCACACGAGTTTATAGTGTTGCGTTTGCATCTGTTGAATATTGTGAGAAGGTTTGATAAAGACATTAATGTCATACTTTGATCAGAGGTTTTAAGCACACGCTGATGAAACTCAAAGCATCTTTATTTACTCCAGCTGTTGTGCAATAGTGGAATACACACACACACAGTCACACACACACATACACAGACACACATATATATACACACACACACATATACACACACTCACACACACACACACATACACACACACACACATACACACACACATACACACACACACACATACATACACATACTCACACACACACACACACACTCACACACACACACATACACACACATACACACACACACACACATACTTATCTCCCAATAATCAAAACAAGCAAGTAAATTTTGGGCTGTAAAGTTCACGTACGATCTGTGGTCGGAACAATCTGGAAGGTATATTAATTCCATATAACTGAGTCAGAACAGTCTGAAGGTCTGTGCCTAATTTGGGTCTTTCTTTAGGGATTTCATCTGTAGAATAACAGTTTTGGCTTTGTCAAGCCAATATAATAACCATATTTCTTGCACGACTCTCTGGAATAAACGCGCCATCTAGTGGTCGGATATCTCCGAGGAACAACCGCTCATCCGGGTATTGCCAATCTGTGAGCCTTCTTTCCTGCTCCGTGGATCACTGTGTGACTCTGCAAGTAAGCTAATGAAATGATTTCAACTCCAATAAATATGTTTATTTATTTGTGAAGTATCGTGTAATCAGCTGGATAATGAGGAGTCAGACATTAATTCAGACGCGAACCGACGGTGGATTTCATCTATTCAGCAACTTCTTTCTTTTCACATGACACAAAGAGTGTCTCCAAAGTAATCAAACGGCTCACGTGCTGATCATGCAGCTGAATCAACATGACCTCTGACCTCCGCACAATGTGTTCCAGAGATCAGGAAGATCCGCACGTCTTTAGAGAGCCTGCTGGAATGTGGCATTCCCAACATGGACTACTTCTACAAGCCTGAGGAAAACAGGCCGTCACATCAGGACAGAAAACGATTAGTGGGAGGAGAAGAGGCTTTACACAACTACAGTCTGGGTTAGACTTCACAAACACACATCTGTACAACCAACAGGCAAACGTTTGTTTAGCCTGAACATCTGGGCTATAACAGGAATGTAGCTCAAACGCTAAACCAAAACAATTTGTACAAGAATGCAAACAGGCGAAAAGTCGAGTTTAGAGGATCTGTCTTTATGACCTTTGACCTTTTTGCCCTGTAGACTCAAATCCAGTGGCAGGTGGCGATACAGGATGAGGGAACGATCCACTGTGAAGGGGCATATCTTGGCGGTTGCTGGGTTTTGACCGCCGCCCACTGCGTCAGGTACAACCAATCAAACAACAGAATAATGGTCCATTATAATCTCTGTGGAATTACAAATGTTCTAGTTCCTAAACAGCAACATTCTTGGAACATTCTATTTAGGTTCTATTTTTATTAACCATAAACTAACATTCCCAGAATTTAGGAACAGATTTCCAACATTCTTGGAACGTTCTATTTAGGTTCTATTCGTTGTAGCCTTAAATTAACATTCCCAGAACATTGCAAGTGGGTTTCTGTGTGAGAACCCAGCAAACACTGAATGTTTACCTAACATTAGCGTATGGTTCCTGTTTGGTTGTATTTTTAGTAACCAATTCCCAACATTCTTGGAATGTTCTATTTAGGTACTTTTTTTATAACGATAAACCAATGTTTCCACAACGTTGCAGGGAGTTTTGTTCTGAGAGCCTAATAAGAAGTAATAAAGAACCTTCTCTCTCAATAAACTAACGTTCCCAGAACATTGCAGGTACATTTTTGTGTGAGAACCAAGCAAACACTGAATGTTCCCCTAATGTTAGCATATGGTTCCTGTTTGGTTATTTTTTTAGGAACCGATTCCCAACATTCTTGGAACGTTCTATTTAGGTTCTATTCATTATAGCCATAAACTAACGTTCCCAGAACATTGCAGGGATGTTTTTGTGAGACAATCTAGCAAAAATAGAACGTTCCCCTAATGTTAGCATATGGTTCCCGTTTGTTTGGGAACAGATTTCTAACATTCCTGGAACATTCTATTTAGATTCTATTTCTTTTATCCATAAACTCATGTTCCCAGAATGTTGCAGAGAGGTTTTGTGTTGTGTGGAATGTGAAGGCATTAGTCTGTTGTTAAATTATATTGTGATTATATTGTGTGTTTGTGTTAAGGCCCAATCCGAAGACGTTCTGAATCAAGACCTTCTTCTGGTCTCGGCCTCGACTCGGACTTGAACCACTCTGGTCTTGGTCTTAACTCGTACTGGACCTTCTTCTGGTCTCGGTCTCGACTCAGACTTGGCCCTCTCCGGTCTCAGTCTTGACTCATACTTAAACTTCTTCTAGTCTAGGTCTCGATTCGGACTTGGCCCTCTCCGGTCTCGGTCTTGACTCGTACTGAACCTTCTTCTGGTCTCGGCCTCGACTCGGACTTGGCCCTCTCTGGTCCCGGTCTTGACTCACACTTAAACTTCTTCTAGTCTAGGTCTCGGTTCGAACTTGGCCCTCTCCGGTCTCGGTCTTGACTCGTACTGGACCTTCTTCTGGTCTCGGCCTCGACTCGGACTTGGCCCTCTCCGGTCTCGGTCTTGACTCGTACTGGACCTTCTTCTGGTCTCGGCCTCGACTCGGACTTGGCCCTCTCCGGTCTTGGTCTTGACTCGTACTCAACCTTCTTCTGGTCTCGGCCTCGACTCGGACTTGGCCTTCTGCGGTCTCTGTCTTGACTCGTGCTTGACCTTCTTCTGGTCTCGGTCTTGACTCGTGCTTGACCTTCTTCTGGTCTCGGTCTCGACTCGTTCTCGATCTTCTTCTATTCTCGGTGTCGACTCAGACTTGGCCCTCTCCGGTCTGGGTCTTGACTCGTGCTTGACCTTCTTCTGGTCTCGGTCTCGACTCGGACTTGGCCTTCTACGGTCTTGGTCTTGACTCGTGCTCGATCTTCTTCTATTCTCGGTGTCGACTCAGACTTGGCCCTCTCCGGTCTGGGTCTTGACTCGTGCTTGACCTTCTTCTGGTCTCGGTCTTGACTCGTGCTTGACCTTCTTCTGGTCTCGGTCTCGACTCGTGCTTGACCTTCTTCTGGTCTCGGTCTCGACTCGGACTTGGCCTTCTACGGTCTCGGTCTTGACTCGTGCTTGACCTTCTTCTGGTCTCGGTCTCGACTTGGACTTGGCCTTCTACGGTCTTGGTCTTGACTCGAACTCAACCTACTTCTGGACTTGGACTCAGATGAGCTAGTCTCGCCTACAAAACTGGTGTTTAGGTTATGAAAAATCTGTGACATACCCTTTATGTGATTTTGTATCTGCTGATGGCTGCTAGATGGGCGCACTGAGATTTTTGTAGATTTCATGCATCCAGACCCTAAATATTGAAAAGTATGAATGGTTACTTAAGACATAATTAAAGTCTACATCACATAATACTCTGCACTCTTGTTTTACTGTGCACTACAAACTGAATGTTTATGTGAAACAAATCGACACATTTTGCATTTTTTATCATTTATTGCCAATATTTTGATGTAATAAATTACAGCATAACATTGGTGATGAGCTTTGTCATTTATTTAATTGTGCCATTGCTGATGCTCGGGGCCCGACAGAGGCCCTTCCCACGGACTTCAAAAGCCACGCCCTTATGCATGGCCACGCCCTTCACATCTGTGTACAGGTCAGGTAGTAAACGCTCCCAGATTCTGTGTTTTGGATTTAACTCTTTCTCCGGTTCACCTGTAATAGCAGAAGCAATACTAAACTACATACAATAGTAGTAATAATAATAATAATAATAATAATAATAATAAATGACAAGTATTTAGGAGTAAACAAGACAAAATCTATGATTGGCAGCTATTACCAGGGTAGTTCTGGAAAGTGACTCTGTCACCGGGCTGAGCACCAGTGGGCGGGGTTAAAGGTTCCATCTGCTCTTGATTGACAGCACAGAGTAGGCGGGCCTGTGACTGAACTCCTCGTACCTTCACCGGTCGCACGTTACACAATAACACAACCAGACAGCCCAACATCTACACACACACACACACACATACAGACACACACACACACACAAACACACACACACACACACACACACACACACACACACAAAAAGACTGATTGAAAAGATCCGTCATGTGTTCTAGTGTAAACATAGACACATAGTTTTCTAAAGATGATCGTGTTTTTAACCTGTTCTGGAGGCGTGTGATTGGTCAGTATGCTGACCACAGTTCTGGGGGCGGGTTCTCCTAACTCCACCTCCTGGATGTACAGTGATGCTGAATCCGGATGTTTCCGGACTGCCAGAATCCGTCCGACCCGCAGGTCCAGACGGGACACATCCGGTTTCTGTTCTTGCATCAGAACGCCTAGAGAATCAGAACCCTTCAGAACCGCAGAGTCCAAACCTGTAACTGTAGTAAAAACATGGTTCTTTCCGTGAGGGATGGATAAAGAATGCAATTCCAGAAAAGAAATAAATGAGGTGAAAACTCCCGGAGGATTTTCTTTGCTATAATTGTGTGTTCCTCACCTCTCCTCTCTCTTCTTCGTCGCCCCTCATGACGAGTGCGTGTCGCGTGTGATCCGGGACTGGTGGGGCGGGTGGAGGAATCCTGCAGCAGTGCAGATTTAGATGCGATTGTTGAAGTAAGAACTCGCTCCTGATGCAGCTTTACTGAAATATTATAAAATATACGTAATTTATACTGCACACGTCATACACAATAACAACTCAAAGTGATTCACATAAAAATGATTCTGAAAATACAAGATATATAAAACATGTTTTAAACCAAATTAAGAACAAGAATTAAGAGTAAAATATAATAAAATAAATATAAACATTTTTAAATTGTTAAAAATAAATAAAACAGAAAAAGAATAAAGAAATAGAATTATGCAAATGTATGCATCCCAGATAATATTATTACCTCAAAATGACTATATGTGTGTGTGTGTGTGTGTGAGTGTGTGTGTGTGTGTGCAGGTGTGCGAGTTTGTGTGCGGGTGTGCGAGTGTGTGTGCTGGTGTAAGTGCTGGTGTGCGAGTGTGTGGGTGTGTGTGCGGGTGTGTGTGCGAGTGTGTGTGCGGGTGTGTGTGTGGGTGTGTGTGCGAGTGTGTGTGAGTGTGCAAGTGTGTG
>JAVLUX010000001.1:42639457-42641957 GCA_032164185.1 Moxostoma hubbsi
AATCTGTGTTGGGCTTTAGAATCATTCATACTGGGCACCAGAATAATCCATTCTCCAGAATCATACATGTTAGCCTCCAGAATCAGAATCATCCGAGTTGGGCTCCAGATTCATAAAATATCTGTGCTGGGCTTTAGAATATTCTGTGCTAAGAATAATGCATGCTGGTCTCTTGATTAATCCATGCCGCATGCCAAGCATAATTCTTCAGAAATAAAGCGTTAATCAAGTTCATATTTAAACCAAACAAACACATTTCCATGTCACTCTCTCTCTCTCTCTCTCTCTCACACACACACACACACACACACACACTGCATTAATACATCTCCTGCAATCAGATGAAATCACAATCATGAGCAGTTTTTGATTTGATTATAAAAGGGTTTATAGCTATAAATACACACCCAGAAATAATATGATACAAAAACATATTAACAACATACTGTGAACGTGAACATTGTCTAGAGTAACACATTGATAGGTGTTTAGAAAGAATGTTAGAAAATAATTTCATTATGATCCACATCTTAGAACATGACTGGCCACAGGTCAAGATGAATGCACCAATCTTAGGCAGCTTGTCATCAAAAACTGTGATAAACTGATCAACAAACTGAACTTAAGCTTGAAGCTTAACATCCACCTATAATATCTGTCTTGAACAACTAAATACATTATAAAAAGTAAATCAGAATCAGCTTTAGTGCCAAGTATGCTGACACATACAAAGAATTTGTCTTGGTGACAGGAGCTTCCAGTGCACAACAATACAGCAACAAGACACAGATAATTATAAAAAATACAATTATAATAAATAAATAAAAATGTAATAAAAAAATTAAGTATATATAGAATACACAATAAGACTAATATAATATAATATATATACACACTAATACAAATCTGTTATATACAGATGCAAGGGAATGTAATGGCAAAATACAGTATATGTACAGAGCAATGTAAGTAATGGCAGAAGTGGATATGTTGGAAAATATAAATAGACTTAAACTGTGTATTGCACATAATTATTGCTCACTGGGGCAGTATTAACTGTTCATGAGATGGATAGTTTGAGGGATAAAACTGTTCCTGTGTCTGATGGTTCTGGTGTTCAGAGCTCTGAAGCGCCGGCCAGAAGGCAACAGTTCAGAAAGGTAGTGGGCAGGGTGAGCGGGGTCCAGAGTGATTTTACCAGCCTTTTTCTTCACTCTGGAAGTGTATAGTTCTTGAAGGGGGGGCAAGGGGCAACCAATGATCCGCTCAGCAGTCTGGACTGTCCTCTGTAGTCTTCTGATGTCTGATGTTGTAGCTGCACCAAACCAGACAGTTATTGAAGTGCAGAGGACAGACTCAATGACTGCTGAGTAGAACTGTTTCAGCAGCACCTGTGGCAGGTTGAACTTCCTCAGCTGGTGAAGGAAGTACAACCTCTGCTGGGCCTTTTTCACAATGGAGTCGATGTGTATATCCCACTTCAGGTCCTGTGAGATGGTAGTGCCCAGGAACCTGAATGACTCCACTGCTGCCACAGTGCTGTTTAGAATGGTGAGGGGGGACAATGTTGGGGTGTTCCTCCTAAAGTCCACAATCATCTCCACCATTTTGAGCATGTTCCGCTCTAGGTTGTTTTGACTGCACCAGACAGACAGCCGTTCAACCTCCTTTCTATATGCAGACTCATCATCATCTCGGATGAGGCCGATGACAGTGGTGTCGTCTGCAAACTTCAGGAGCTTGACAGAGGGATCCTTGGTGGTGCAGTCATTGGTGTAGAGCGAGAAGAGTAGTGGGGAGAGCACACATCCCTGGGGGGCACCAGTGCTGATGGTACAGGTGGTGGAAGTGAATTTCCACAGTCTCACTAACTGCTGCCTGTCCATCAGAAAGCTTGTGATCCACTGACAGACAGACGTGGGAACAGGGAGTTGGTGTGGTTTAGTCTGGAGTATAGCTGGGATGATTGTGTTGAAAGCCGAACTGAAGTCCACAAAAAGGACTCTTGCATATGTCCCTGGTCTGTCCAGATGTTGCAGGATATGATGCAGGATATGATGCAATCCCATGTTGACTGCATAATCCACAGACCTGTTTGCTCAAAAAGTAAATTAAAGGGGATCTAGAAAGGGTCCAGTGATGTCCTTCAGGTGGGCCAACACCAGTCTCTCAAATGACTTCATGACCACAGATGTCAGGGTGACAGGTCTGTAGTCATTAAGTCCTGTGATTTTAGGTTTCATAGGGACAGGGATAATAACTGAGCGTTTGAAGCAGCATGGGACTTCACACTGCTCCAGTGATCTATTGAAGATCTGAGTGAATATGGGGGCCAGTTGGTCAGCACAGGATCTAAGACACGTGGGTGAAACACCATCTGGGCCTGAAGCTTTCCTAGTCTTTTGTTTCCGAAAGACATGTCACACCTCCTCTTCACAGATCTTAAGTGCAGGTTGAGTAGCAGCAGGGGGGTTGCAGGAGGTGTAGGTCTGCTCCTTCA
>JAVLUX010000001.1:42649457-42661957 GCA_032164185.1 Moxostoma hubbsi
GTCTCACCATAGCTACACCTCACATACCAATGCTGCCTAACTCTGGTATTACCTGCAGAAGATGGCCTTCGCATTATTATGAGCTAAACTGCTAAATGTCTTCCCTGCAGAGAGCGCCATCAGCAGGAGCTGCCGACACCTTCCGCTGGTTCTTCTGAAAAGGTCTCCACAAAACCACATGATGAAACTGTAACTCAAATGGACTGCAGGTCATAACCCCACAATCTACCCCGAGGTCTGATCATACTGCAATCAGGGACTCAAACCCCCCCCCTCACTTTCTACCCCTCCCCCTCAGGACTCCCCAGGGGAACCAGGTGCAACCCGTCCCGCTGGAGCGACGTGAAAGGCTCTGTCTTCAGCGTCACATCAGCGTAAAGGAATAGATCACCCAAAAATGAACATCACTCACCCTCATGTCATCCCAAACTCCTGTGACTTTCTTTCTTCTGTGGGAGCGCAGAGGACAGAGAGTCCCAAGGGTTTGAGGAAGTGACGACAGCGCTATTCCTGTACACCACCTTTCTGTTGCATGGGTAGAAAAGTGTCTCGTTTTGAAGACTTTAAGAGAATAACTTTGTTTATTGCTGTCGTGACACCTCACTGTCTTGATGAGTAAGAGACTCTTAAGATGGCTCGTTGATTAAATGTGATGCTTTCTGAACTGTGACTCTCTGTGCGTCTCCTTTATTTGTGCACGAACACCGTCATGTATTCACCTGTAACGAGGGTTAGTGTAACGTGTGACGGCCGGCACAGGAGTCGACAAGAGGCTTGATTTGAGATAAGTAATGTGCATGCGAGTGCACGACGTGATACGGTGTCACCCGGAGGGGCTTTTAATGCCGTTTCTAATTCTGATCCCTCCGAGCACAGATGAGCGGGGAAAGATGGCGGAGGCATATCTCGGTGTTAAAGCACTCGGCACATCACTGTACATGTCATCTCTTTATTGTTGGGCCTCTATGACGACTCCCATGTTGCTAGGCAACATGAATTACAATGACATGAATTTTAGAATGAGGGAGGGGCTGAAAGATGCCTTCACTCGCGCACACATCACACACAACCTCGGAGTGTGTGTGAGGGACAAAGACACATGATCTATTGTGAAACACAAGTACAAGGATTATAATGTGAATAAATACAGTAGATACAAAATCAGAATCAAGCAAACACAGAACGTTCCCCTAACGTTAGCATATGGTTCCCATTTGGGTATTGTTTTGGGAAACAAATAATAACATTCTAGGAACGTTAACAACCTAAAGACAACCTATACAGAACGTTCTCTAATGGTTATTTTTAGGTTTTATTTTGATAACCATAAACTAACCTTTCCAGAACATTGCAGGGAGGTTTTTTTAACAACCTAAAGACAACCTATAAAGAACGTTCTCTAATGGTTATTTTTAGGTTTTATTTTGATAACCATAAACTAACCTTCAAAGAACGTTGCAGGGATGTTTTTTAACAACCTAAAGACAACCTATACAGAACGTTCTCTAATGGTTATTTTTAGGTTTTATTTTGATAACCATAAACTAACCTTTCCAGAACGTTGCAGGGAGGTTTTTTTAACAACCTAAAGACAACTTATACAGAACGTTCTCTAATGGTTATTTTTAGGTTTTATGTTATAACCATTAGGGAGTTTTTGATTCAGGAATAATCAGTGTAAACTATTAAACAATGGATTATCATAAACATGAATAATGATGCACGAATATATGAAAATATTAAGGAAATTATGAAAATTGAGGTTAAGAGAACATTAAGGGAACGTTACGGGGATGTTAGTGGTCTGAAAACCTAAAAACAACGTTCTATTTATGTAAAGGAAACTTTCCTGGATAACCAAAAACAAACCACAAAAATGTGTGTTCGGGGAAGCATAAATTGTTGTTGTATATTTGTTTATGTTGATTTTATAAATAAATGTAAGTCTAATTGTACTGTATAACATGTGTTTAGGCTCTGAGACCTACAGATCCGTGAGTACTACGAATTAAGACTTATAGACATGCACATGATATCACTAATGTGCTCTTGAGGCTCATGCAATAAATACATACTGTTTTGTTTTTAGTATATTGGGAGTAGACTATTCTATTCACCAAATCTACATATATATATTTGTGTGTGTGTGAGAGTCTGTGTGTGAGAGAGAGTGTGTGTGTGTGTATAGTGTGTGTGTGTGTGTGTGTGTGTGTGAGAGTGTGTGTGTGTGAGTGTGTTGTAGTATGTATGTGTGTGTGTGTGTGTGTGTGTGTTGTAGTATGTATGTGTGTGTGTGTGTGTGTGTGTGTGTGTGAGTGCGAGTGTAAATATATATATATATACATACACATACAGTATATATATGAATGCATATATTCCATATAAATGCAGAATTTATACACACACACACACACACACACATATATACACACAAACACACACACATATATATATATAAATAATGCATGCATGTGTGTGTATATATACAGTATGTGTGTGTGTATTTATGCACATGTGCACATTGTGTTTTCTCTAGGAGGTTTGTATGTTGGTTTTAAACCCAAAATCCTCTTAATTACTTTTAACCATCTTCATATTATTAAACCTGTGAACCTGGTCAGATCATACTAGCACACATTAAAAGAAAAGTCAACAATATTACAGGGCAGGTTGTCAGAGATGTAAACAATTTATCAATGAATACACTCATCATGAAATATCTCACGCTAACCATGTCTAAATAATCACTAATCAATTCATATTCATAAAAGATGTTCTGCATGTTCTCAAGTAACAACAAATAAAGGAACCAGATTAATCTTGAGGAATTATAATAATCTATTTGCCGTCTTCATTCTCTCAGTGGCCATGTTTCAAGCGTGATCTCCGTCATGTCAAACTCTCGTATGTTGAACGTCACCTCACGCCACTTCCTGAAGGACTTCTGCTGTTGAGTGATCAGATCCTTCAACACGAAACTCTCGATCTTCAACACCGGCAGATCCTGCAGGAGTAATGGGGGATATATTCCATCTCAGAGTCAAAGGAATCAATTATATTTTGCTTTTGGACCATTAAGATTTTTGTCATTGTAACATTATTTTCATTATTTTTGACAATTAAGCAAATTATCCTAATTGTGTTGCAGAAATGTGTATATATATTTTAGCAATGTTGATTTAACTAGTTTAGTCGGTGCCCTTAATTATATAAAAATTAACACTTGTGCGACCTTCAGGATATTTTCTTCTTTTGCATTTTTATGTTTTCGATCATTTTGGATGTTAATGCCAATGGCATACATTTTGTCAAATGTGTGTATTTTTGGGGGAATTTTGATATTTCAAGCTCAGTTCCTATAATACATCTACAATACATCTATAATGCATCTATAATACATCTATAATGCATCTATAATACACCTACAATACATCTATAATACATCTACAATACATCTACAATACATCTATAATACATCTACAATACATCTATAATGCATCTATAATACATCTATAATGCATCTAAAATACATCTATGATGCATCTATAATACATCTATAATGCATCTAAAATACATCTATAATGCATCTATAATACATCTACAATACATCTATAATGCATCTATAATACATCTACAATACATCTACAATGCATCTATAATACACCTACAATACATCTATAATACATCTACAATACATCTATAATACATCTATAATGCATCTAAAATACATCTATGATGCATCTATAATACATCTATAATGCATCTAAAATACATCTATAATACATCTACAATACATCTATAATACATCTATAATGCATCTATAATACATCTACAATACATCTATAATGCATCTATAATACACCTACAATACATCTATAATACATCTACAATAAATCTATAATACATCTATAATACATCTACAATACATCTATAATGCATCTATAATACATCTATAATGCATCTAAAATACATCTATGATGCATCTATAATACATCTATAATGCATCTAAAATACATCTATAATGCATCTATAATACATCTACAATACATCTACAATGCATCTATAATACATCTACAATACATCTACAATACATCTACAATGCATCAACAATGCATCTACAATACATCTACATTGCATCTACAATGCATCTATAAAGCATCTACAATACATCTACAATGCATCTATAACGCATCTACAATGCATCTATAATGCATCTACAATACATCTACAATGCATCTACAATGCATCTATAATGCATCTACAATATATCTACAATGCATCTACAATACATCTACAATGCATCTATAATGCATCTACAATACATCTATAATGCATCTAGAATACATCTACAATGCATCTATAATGCATCTATAATGCATCTACAATACATCTGCAATGCATCTATAATGCATCTACAATGCATCTACAATACATCTGCAATGCATCTATAATGCATCTACAATGCATTCCTCATGTTTATCCTATGGAGCAAATACAAGCTTTTCCCCTATTCTCTGTTTGTTGTATTATAGAGCACTGCAGAACAACTGAATACATGATGCAGATAAAATTGTGTGTGTGTGTGTGTGTGTGTGTGTGTGTGGGTGCGCTTGCATGCATGCGTGCGTGTGGGTGGTTTTAAATTGACACACAAGAGTTAATCATGTCTCAGGACTGTAAAATGGACTATTATTACAATCGGCGCAAATCAAGCTTGAACTACCACCTGTTTGCAGTAGGGGGCAGTAAGTGACACTCCAGCTGTAACACACAGCTGTACAGAGAACAAAAGTTCCCAACTTTTTTTTTCTTTTTTTCTGTGGACCAATATTCAATAATATAGAAATTAACAATATATTGCATTTTTAAAGTCACTTAATGTATGGCCTAATCAATGCTTTACTCGTCTGACACAATAATTGTATGCATTTGAATTACCTAAATTATCATTTATAAGTACTTAAATGTAATTATTTATAATTATTTAATCATTATATATCAAACTATTGTTATTTGAGGGGCGTTCACAGCAAATATATATGCGATTAATTGTGATTAATTTAATTGAATATGACCTGGTCATTTCTTCATGAGATTCAGTGTTTATATATATAAATAGAAGAGAGTGCTCGCGTGCGAGTGACACAGTTTAACTCTCACTGGAGATTAAAAAACGCAAATAAGGACGTGAGATCTCTGCGATGTGCGTGTGTGTCACCTGTATGTTGAAGTAGGACACGATGATGCCCCAGTCGTGTCTGCAGTCAGCACACAGCATCTTCTTTTTCTTACAGATGCCATCAAAGCTTTTGGGGTTTTTATGGGGAACTGTGACGCAGCGTGTGAAGATGGTGTGATCCAGAACGATGTGGTGCGCCTTCTGATGGAGACAGAGAGAAATGTGTTCTTATGTTGAAGCTAAATGTCAAATAACAAACCATATTTACAGTAATACGCAACAGAATTGTAGCGGGCAACATAACAAAAGGTCAATTTACAGACTTCATAACTCAAATAATAAATATTTATTTAAATCTAATTGTAATTAAAATCAATTTTGAGCTACACCTCCTTTATTTGTGTGTGTTCCAGTGAGACACTTATAATGGTAGTGAATGGGCCAATCCGTAATCGTTATATATCTTGTATAGCCACAAGACGGAAACAATTTTACAACTTCGTTGCCATGACGATGTAATGTTGACAAACCCAAAAATTATTGTAGAAATTACAATTTAAACATTACAGCTCAAATAATACACAAGTTTTAACAGAAGAATTAATGTAAATGCTTTTATAAAATTATAAGCGTCATATTTCTGACTTTAATCCTCCAGAAATTGACCCCATTGACTTCCATTGGAAGTGTCTCACTGGAACACAGATTTAAAGAAAAGGGGAATGAGTCGAAATACATTTTTGTGGTGATCAATACTATGTCACATATGCTGTCGATTGAGCTCAACTTGTAATGAACCCGGAATATTCCTTAAAACTGAAGGACCAAATTTAAGAAATGGGCAAACATGCTCTACTGCCCATAGAAATACTGTTCAGGAAAGGGGGTTCACACTTGAGACCTCTTAGAAAGAACCGGACTAAATAAAGTTTGGGGGGGGTGGGGGGGGTGGGGGGGGGGGGGTCACCTGTACACCATGTACCTGTGTTTGTCCACTTCGTGATACTCTCTCAGCCCATTTTCATCATTATTCTTTGGAATAATACTATTTTTGTATAATAACAAGAACAATAATAAATATAGCTGTAAGCAGCAATTAAGGGGCCAAGCACATCAACCATTATTAGGCACGACAATGGCAAAACAAAATAAGTAATTAAAGCAATCTGGTCATGATTTTAGACAAAATGGTTGAAAAACAATGAATATTATCAATTGCAATGGGACATAAAAGCCTATTACTTTTGACCAACAGGTGGCGCTGTCACCAAATTGATATGATGTGGTCTGGGTGCGGTCATGATGACACATATAAAGTTTCATGTCAACACACCAAAGTGTTGCCGAGGTAGAGCCTGAAAACCATTTTGTGTGTGTGTGTATGTGTGTGAGTGTGTGTGTTAGTGTGTGTTAGTGTGTGTGTTTGTGTGTGTATATGTATGTGTGTGTGTGTGTGTGTGTGTGTGTGTGAGTGTGTGTGTGAGTGTGTGTGTGTGTGTGTGTGTATGTGTATGTATATGTATATGTGTGTGTGTGTGTGTGTGGGGGGGGGGGGGGGGGGTAAGTTGATGTTGTTTAATGAAATGATGTTTTTGTGGTGATCAACATTATGCAATAAATGCTGTCGATTGAGATCAACCAGAATATTCCTTTAAACACTCCAGAACACTTTCCCCATTGACTTCCGTTTTAAGTTGGGAATATTCCTTTTATGGTCATACCTGCACGACTCGAAGATCATCACTCAAAGCCGCAAACGTCTTGCACTTGCCACAGAGGAGCTGGTAACTGGCTTGAGTTTTGGGTTTGTCAGGACTCGCGCTGATAAGATTTCTCCTGGCCTTATCTTCCCTCTGAAGCACGTCCACCTGAACACACACACACACAAACACACACACACACACACACACACACACCAATAATGTCATACAGTAGGAGAACAGCACTAATAATTCAATTATGCAGTTGAGAGTGCACCTTGTTGCGGAGGTCATCAGGGTGACTCTGCAGTTGGGCGATGGCTTTCTCCACTAACTCTTCCTTAGCCAAGTTCATGCGCTCTTTATTAATGCTCTCCTTATTGCTGGAGATCAGGTAACAGCGACTGCCCTGCGCACGACCACGACCTACACACACATACACACAAACACACAACACAACACACACACACACACATACACACAACACACAAACACACACACACACACACACACATACATACATACACACATACACACACACACAACACAACACACACACATACATACATATATACACACAACACACACACAAACATACAATGCACATACACACAATTTTTTTAGTGTGTTTGTATTCTGTCTGTTTGTGTGTGCATATGTGTTGTATGTGTGTTTGTGTGTGTGTGTATTTGTGAGTGTATTTGTGTGTATATATTTGAGTGTATGTGTTTGTGTTTGTGTGTATTTGTGAGTGTATTTGTGTGTATATATTTGAGTGTATGTATTTGTGTGTATGTATTTGTGAGTGTATTGAGTGTATGTATTTGTGTGGTAGTATTTGTGAGTGTATTTGTGTGGTAGTATTTGTGTGGTAGTATTTGTGAGTATATTTGTGTGTATGTATTTGTGTGGTAGTATTTGTGAGTGCATTTGTGTGTATGTATTTGTGTGGTAGTATTTGTGAGTGTATTTGTGTGGTATTATTTGTGAGTATATTTGTGTGTATGTATTTGTGTGGTAGTATTTGTGAGTGTATTTGTGTGTATGTATTTGTGTGGTAGTATTTGTGAGTGTATTTGAGTGTATGTATTTGTGAGTGTATTTGTGTTTATGTATTTGTGAGTGTATTGAGTGTATGTATTTGTGAGTGTATTTGTGTTTATGTATTTGTGAGTGTATTTGAGTGTATGTGTTTGTGTGTATTTGTGAGTGTATTTGTGTGGTAGTATTTGTGAGTGTATTTGTGTGGTAGTATTTGTGAGTGTATTTGTGAGTGTATTGAGTGTATGTATTTGTGAGTGTATGTATTTGTGAGTGTATTTGTGTGTATGTATTTGTGAGTGTATTGAGTGTATGTATTTGTGAGTGTATGTATTTGTGAGTGTATTTGTGTGTATGTATTTGTGAGTGTATTGAGTGTATGTATTTGTGAGTGTATGTATTTGTGAGTGTATTTGAGTGTATGTATTTGTGTGTGTATTTGTGTGGTAGTATTTGTGAATGTATTTGTGAGTGTATTGAGTGTATGTATTTGTGAGTGTATTTGTGTGTATGAATTTGTGAGTGTATTTGTGTTTATGTATTTGAGTGTATGTATTTGTGAGTGTATTTGTGTGGTAGTATTTGTGAGTGTATTTGAGTGTATGTGTGTGTATGTATTTGTGAGTGTATTTGAGTGTATGTATTTGTGAGTGTATTTGTGAGTGTATTTGAGTGTATGTGTGTGTATGTATTTGTGAGTGTATTTGTGTTGTAGTATTTGTGAGTGTATTTGTGTTTATCTATTTGTGAGTGTATTGAGTGTATTTATTTGTGAGTGTATTTGTGTGTATGTATTTGTGAGTGTATTTGTGAGTGTATTTGAGTGTATGTATTTGTGAGTGTATTTGTGTGTATGTATTTGTGAGTGTATTTGTGAGTGTATTGAGTGTATGTATTTGTGAGTGTATTTGAGTGTATGTATTAGTGAGTGTATTTGTGTGGTAGTATTTGTGAGTGTATTTGTGAGTGTATTGAGTGTATGTATTTGTGAGTGTATGTATTTGTGTTTATGTATTTGTCGGTGTATTTGAGTGTATGTGTTTGTGTGTATTTGTGAGTGTATTTGTGTGGTAGTATTTGTGAGTGTATTGAGTGTATGTATTTGAGTGTATTTGTGAGTGTATTGAGTGTATGTATTTGTGAGTGTATTTGTGAGTGTATTTGAGTGTATGTATTAGTGAGTGTATGTATTAGTGAGTGTATTTGTGTGGTAGTATTTGTGAGTGTATTTGTGAGTGTATTGAGTGTATGTATTAGTGAGTGTATTTGTGTGGTAGTATTTGTGAGTGTATTTGTGAGTGTATTGAGTGTATGTATTTGTGAGTGTATGTATTTGTGTTTATGTATTTGTCGGTGTATTTGAGTGTATGTGTTTGTGTGTATTTGTGAGTGTATTTGTGTGGTAGTATTTGTGAGTGTATTGAGTGTATGTATTTGAGTGTATTTGTGAGTGTATTGAGTGTATGTATTTGTGAGTGTATTTGTGAGTGTATTTGAGTGTATGTATTAGTGAGTGTATGTATTAGTGAGTGTATTTGTGTGGTAGTATTTGTGAGTGTATTTGTGAGTGTATTGAGTGTATGTATTAGTGAGTGTATTTGTGTGGTAGTATTTGTGAGTGTATTTGTGAGTGTATTGAGTGTATGTATTTGTGAGTGTATGTATTTGTGTTTATGTATTTGTGAGTGTATTTGAGTGTATGTGTTTGTGTGTATTTGTGAGTGTATTTGTGTGGTAGTATTTGTGAGTGTATTTGTGTGTTAGTATTTGTGAGTGTATTTGTATGTATGTATTTGTGAGTGTATTTGTGTGTATGTATTTGTGATTGTATTTGTGTGTGTATGTATTTATGAGTGTATTTGAGTGTATGTATTTGTGTGTATTTGTGAGTGTATTTGAGTGTATGTATTTGTGAGTGTATTTGTGTGTATGTATTTGTGATTATATTTGTGTATGTATTTGTGTGTATTTGAGTGTATGTATTTGTGAGTGTATTTGTGAGTGTATTTGAGGGTATGTATTTGTGAGTGTATTTGAGTGTATGTATTTGTGAGTGTATTTGTGAGTGTATTTGAGTGTATGTATTTGTGAGTGTATTGAGTGTATGTATTTGTGTTGTAGTATTTGTGAGTTTATTTGAGTGTATTTATTTGTGAGTGTATTTGTGTTGTAGTATTTGTGAGTGTATTTGTGTTTATGTATTTGTGAGTGTATTGAGTGTATGTATTTGTGTTGTAGTATTTGTGAGTTTATTTGAGTGTATTTATTTGTGAGTGTATTTGAGTGTATGTATTTGTGAGTGTATTTGTGTTGTAGTATTTGTGAGTGTATTTGAGTGTATGTATTTGAGTGTATGTATTTGTGAGTGTATTTGTGTGGTAGTATTTGTGAGTGTATTTGTGAGTGTATTTGAGTGTATGTGTGTGTATGTATTTGTGAGTGTATTTGTGAGTGTATTTGAGTGTATGTATTTGTGAGTGTATGTGTGTGTATGTATTTGTGAGTGTATTTGTGTTGTAGTATTTGTGAGTGTATTTGTGAGTGTATTGAGTGCATGTATTTGTGTTGTAGTATTTGTGAGTGTATTTGAGTGTATGTATTTGTGAGTGTATTTGTGAGTGTATTGAGTGTATGTATTTGTGAGTGTATTTGTGTTTATGTATTTGTGTGTATTTGTGAGTGTATTTGTGTGGTAGTATTTGTGAGTGTATTTGTGTGGTAGTATTTGAGTGTATGTTTTTGTGTGTATTTGTGTGGTAGTATTTGTGAGTGTATTTGTGTGTTAGTATTTGTGAGTGTATTTGTGAGTGTATTTGTGTGTTAGTATTTGTGAGTGTTTTTGTGTGTATGTATTTGTGTGTATATTTGTGTGGTAGTATTTGTGAGTGTATTTGTGTGGTAGTATTTGTGAGTGTATTTGTGTGTATGTATTTGTGAGTGTATTTGTGTTGTAGTATTTGTGAGTGTATTTGAGTGTATGTATTTGTGTGGTAGTATTTGTGAGTGTATTTGTGTTGCAGTATTTGTGAGTGTATTTGAGTGTATGTATTTGTGAGTGTATTTGTGTGGTAGTATTTGTGAGTGTACTTGTGTTGTAGCATTTGTGAGTGTACTTGTGTTGCAGTATTTGTGAGTGTATTTGTGTTGCAGTATTTGTGAGTGTATTTGAGTGCATGTATTTGTGAGTGTATTTGTGTGGTAGTATTTGTGAGCGTACTTGTGTTGCAGTATTTGTGAGTATATTTGAGTGTATGTATTTGTGTTGCAGTATTTGTGAGTGTATTTGTGTCTATGTATTTGTGAGTGTATTTGTGTGTATGTATTTGTGAGTGTACTTGTGTTTTAGTATTTGTGAGTGTATTTGTGTTGTAGTATTTTTGAGTGTATTTGTATGTATTTGTGTGGTAGTATTTGTGAGTGTATGTATTTGTGTGTATGTATTTGTGAGTGTATTTGTGTTGTAGTATTTGTGAGTGTATTTGAGTGTATGTATTTGTGTGGTAGTATTTGTGAGTGTATGTGTGTGTATGTATTTGTTAGTGTATTTGTGTTGTAGTATTTGTGAGTGTATTTGAGTGTATGTATTTGTGAGTGTATTTGTGAGTGTATTTGAGTGTATGTATTTGTTAGTGTATTTGAGAGTGTTTTTGTGTTTATGTATTTGTGAGGGTATTGAGTGTATGTATTTGTTAGTGTATTTGTGAGTGTATTTGAGTGTATCTATTTGTGAGTGTATTGAGTGTATGTATTTGTTAGTGTATTTGTGTTGTAGTATTTGTGAGTGTATTTGTGAGTGTATTTGAGTGTATGTATTTGTGAGTGTATTTGTGTTGTAGTATTTGTGAGTGTATTTGAGTGTATGTATATGTGAGCGTATTTATTTGTGTTTGTGTGTGTATTTGTTATCTATGTATTTGTGTGTATTTGTGTGTATGTGTGTGTGTGAGAGGTAGATTGTGTATTTGTGTGTGTTTGTGCATATGTGTGTTACCTCTGACTTGCACCATCTTCACCACGTTCCCCACATACTCATACATGAGCACCAGGTTGCATTGTGGGATATCGATGCCTTCATCAGCGACGGATGTGGCGATGAGTATCTTACTCTGATCAGAACTCTTGAACGAGTCCAGAACTCCTTTCTTACTGGTCATAGTCATTCCTGTACAACAACACAACTGCACACATCACATCTAAGAGCAACAGCGCACAAGTTACGATTAGCCTTACATAGAAACGTGTGAATGGAAACTTATGATGTCTCCTCAATGCTAGTTAAGGTGTGTGTATGAAAAGTCTTACCCAAGTTTGATTTTCGTCCTTTTCCGATCAAAACTCCGGGCTGCAGGAACTTCAGGGAGTCCGTGTCTTCAATCCATTTTTTCATGGCCTTAAATGTGTGCACACATACACGTGAATGGCCTTAACACATTTACATTTGTCCATTTGACTTCAATGAGTTCAGGCTACACCTTTGATGTGAGAAATGCAGACAGACAGGTTGAACTCACTTCGGCGAGGGCACGTGTCCTGACGAACAGAACCGTGCGTGTCTGGTCATTGTTGTGATATTCTTCGTC
>JAVLUX010000001.1:42664457-42689457 GCA_032164185.1 Moxostoma hubbsi
GATATTGTTTTCAGCCTCCAGCAGATTCTTGAATGAACCGATGCCAACCGATGCTGTCAGACCCACAATCTGACCGAGAGAGAGAGAGAGAGAGAGAGAGAGAGAGAGAGAGATAATATTCTGGTCTATTCTAGAGCAGACTAGAATATACAAGAACAGAATAGAATGATATAACAGATAGAATAAAACAATAGAATAAAACAATAATAGTAGATTAGTAGGACAGAACTGAGAAAACTAGAATAGGCAAGAATAGAACATTTAAATAGACTAGACTAGAATTGCAATAGAACAGAGCAGATTAGAATAGTGAGCATAAAATAATAGACAGGAATAGAATTGACCAGAATAGAAAAGAACATTAAAATATAATAGAATTGGAACAGAATAGAGCATAATAGAATAGACAAGAATAGACCTGACCAGAATAGAAAAGAACATTAAAATATAATAGAATTGCAATAGAACAGAGCAGAATAGAATAGACAGCATAATAGAATAAACCTGACCAGAATAGAAAAGAACATTAAAATATGATAGAATTGGAACAGAACAGTGCAGAATAGAATAGACAAGAATAGAAAAGAACATTAAAATATAATAGAATTGGAATAGAATAGAGAATAATAGAATAGACAAGAATAGACCTGACCAGAATAGAAAAGAACATTAAAATATAATAGAATTGCAATAGAACAGAGCAGAATAGAATAGACAGCATAATAGAATAAACCTGACCAGAATAGAAAAGAACATTAAAATATGATAGAATTGGAACAGAACAGTGCAGAATAGAATAGACAAGAATAGAAAAGAACATTAAAATATAATAGAATTGGAATAGAATAGAGAATAATAGAATAGACAAGAATAGACCTGACCAGAATAGAAAAGAACATTAAAATATAATAGAATTGCAATAGCACAGAGCAGAATAGAATAGAGAGCATAATAGAATAGACCTGACCAGAATAGAATAGAGAACATAATAGAATAGACCTGACCAGAATAGAATAGAGAACATAATAGAATAGACCTGACCAGAATAGAAAAGAACATTAAAATATGATAGAATTGCAATAGCACAGAGCAGATTAGAATAGAGAACGTAATAGAATAGACCTGAACAGAATAGAAAAGAACATTAAAATATAATAGAATTGCAATAGCACAGAGCAGAATAGAATAGAGAGCATAATAGAATAGACCTGACCAGAATACAATAGAGAACATAATAGAATAGACCTGACCAGAATAGAATAGAGAACATAATAGAATAGACCTGACCAGAATACAATAGAGAACATAATAGAATAGACCTGACCAGAATACAATAGAGAACATAATAGAATAGACCTGACCAGAATACAATAGAGAACATAATAGAATAGACCTGACCAGAATAGAATAGAGAACATAATAGAATAGACCTGACCAGAATAGAATAGAGAACATAATAGAATAGACCTGACCAGAATAGAAAAGAACATTAAAATATAATAGAATTGCAATAGCACAGAGCAGAATAGAATAGAGAACATAATGGAATAGACCTGACCAGAATAGAGAACATAATAGAATAGACCTGACCAGAATAGAAAAGAACATTAAAATATAATAGAATTGCAATAGCACAGAGCAGAATAGAATAGAGAACATAATAGAATAGACCTGACCAGAATAGAATAGAGAGCATAATAGAATAAACCTGACCAGAATAGAAAAGAACATTAAAATATAATAGAATTGCAATAGCACAGAGCAGAATAGAATAGAGAGCATAATAGAATAGACCTGACCAGAATAGAATAGAGAACATAATAGAATAGACCTGACCAGAATAGAAAAGAACATTAAAATATAATAGAATTGCAATAGAACAGAGCAGAATAGAATAGAGCATAATAGAATAGACAAGAATAGACCTGACCAGAATAGAAAAGAACATTAAAATATAATAGAATTGGAACAGAGCAGTGCAATATAACAGAGCAGAATAGAATAGACTATAATAGAACAAAATAAACAGAATAGATTAGAATCAAGCTGTGTGGTACCTGTGGCAGTGAGTGTGTGTTGGAGGTGAGTTTGGTATCCAGGTAACGGGTCATGATGTTGTTATACGGGTGTTTTCCGGTCGTGTTATGACACTCATCCAGCAGAATGAGTGACAGCAGCTCGAGAGACGACACCTCGCCGCTATTAAGAGCGTTCACCAGAATCTGAGCCGTCAACACCACAATATCATGATTCTCCAGGAGCCAGAGCACAGACAGATACTCCATTTCACCGCACATGCCAATCACCCTGCAACACAAAACACACACTTCAGAAAGGGTCAAGGTTTAGACTGTCATGCGTGTGTGTGTGTGAGAGAGAGTTTGCACCTGATACTGGGGTCCTTGCAGGAAAAGTGTTCCTTGAAAAGTTTATACTGCTGTTCATAGACGTCGACCTTGGTGGCCAAGAACACAACCTTTGCCCCGGGAAACTGCTGCAGGTGATTTTCACAGATTGCCAAGGCAACAATAGTTTTCCCACATCCTAGAGAAATGGTGATTAAGACCAAGACTTTGAGTAGTGAACTACAGTCCGACTTTAAGACCAAATTCACATGGTCTTGAGAGGTCTTCAGACCAAGACCATCAGATCTAGACTACAACTCTGATACATCACAAATTTAATCTGACAATTTTATAGCCATTTACAGGTGTTCATGTGTGAAAGTGTCTTTGCAGTTTCAGTGGTGTGAAGCACCTGTAGGAGCACAGATGATGGTGTTGCGTCCTTCCACAGCAGCGGCGGTCAGTTCCTTCTGATACTCTCTGAGCTTCCTCTCACCTGAATGCTCACCTTCACCAACACCTGCACAGAGGTCAAAGATCACATTCCAGTAGCTGAGGAACATGAAGATCTTTCAGGTATCAGGTGTGATTATTGTGAGTTTGGGTTCCATACCTGTTGACCCACTGGTCATCTCTGTTAAACGGATGTTGTTGGCACTATTCAGTAGAGTATTTTCTCTCTCACCCTCCTCTCTGTACTCAAAACACACTGACGTCATGGTTTCTGATTCTCCATCACATGCAGCATCTTTCATAACCTCATCACCTGCATCTACAAAAAAAACATCAGCAGAGTAAACTGATTGGCAATCAGCTATGAGCTTACGACTCATGTGAGGTGGTGTAATTTTTAACACTACAAAGGACAGTTGGTTATTGAGGTTGGAAGGATAAATGGATGGATATTGAGAATTGGTTGGATGGATGGATGGATGGATGGATGGATATTGAGAATTGGTTGGATGGATGGATGGATGGATGGATGGATGGATGGATATTGAGAATTGGTTGGATGGATGGATGATGGATGGATGGATGGATATTGAGAATTGGTTGGATGGATGGATATTGAGAATTGGTTGAATGGATGGATGGATGGATGGATATTGAGAATTGGTTGGTTGGATGGATGGATGGATGGATACTGAGAATTGGTTGGATGGATGGATGGATGGATGGATGGATGATATTGAGAATTGGTTGGATGGATATTGAGAATTGGTTGGATGGATGGATATTGAGTATTGGTTGGATGGATGGATGGATGGATGGATGGATATTTAGAATTGGTTGGATGGATGGATATTGAGTATTGGTTGGATGGATGGATGGATGGATGGATATTTAGAATTGGTTGGATGGATATTGAGAATTGGTTGGATGGATGGATGGATGGATGGATGGATGATATTGAGAATTGGTTGGATGGATGGATGGATGGATGATATTGAGAATTGGTTGGATGGATGGATGGATACTGAGAATTGTTTGGTTGGATGGATATTGAGAATTGGTTGGATGGATGGATGGATGGATGGATGGATGATATTGAGAATTGGTTGGATGGATGGATGGATGATATTGAGAATTGGTTGGATGGATGGATGGATATTGAGAATTGGGTGGATGGATATTGAGAATTGGTTGGATGGATATTGAGATTTGGTTGGATGGATGGATATTGAGAATTGGTTGGATGGCTATTGAGAATTGGTTGGATGGATATTGAGATTTGGTTGGATGGATGGATATTGAGAATTGGTTGGATGGCTATTGAGAATTGGTTCACAAAGATCACATTCCAGTAGCTGAGGAACATGAAGATCTTTCAGGTATCAGGTGTGATTATTGTGAGTTTGGGTTCCATACCTGTTGACCCACTGGTCATCTCTGTTAAACGGATGTTGTTGGCACTATTCAGTAGAGTATTTTCTCTCTCACCCTCCTCTCTGTACTCAAAACACACTGACGTCATGGTTTCTGATTCTCCATCACATGCAGCATCTTTCATAACCTCATCACCTGCATCTACAAAAAAAACATCAGCAGAGTAAACTGATTGGCAATCAGCTATGAGCTTACGACTCATGTGAGGTGGTGTAATTTTTAACACTACAAAGGACAGTTGGTTATTGAGGTTGGAAGGATAAATGGATGGATATTGAGAATTGGTTGGATGGATGGATGGATGGATGGATATTGAGAATTGGTTGGATGGATGGATGGATGGATGGATGGATATTGAGAATTGGTTGGATGGATGGATGATGGATGGATGGATGGATATTGAGAATTGGTTGGATGGATGGATATTGAGAATTGGTTGAATGGATGGATGGATGGATGGATATTGAGAATTGGTTGGTTGGATGGATGGATGGATGGATACTGAGAATTGGTTGGATGGATGGATGGATGGATGGATGGATGGATGGATGATATTGAGAATTGGTTGGATGGATATTGAGAATTGGTTGGATGGATGGATATTGAGTATTGGTTGGATGGATGGATGGATGGATGGATGGATGGATATTTAGAATTGGTTGGATGGATGGATATTGAGTATTGGTTGGATGGATGGATGGATGGATGGATGGATGGATATTTAGAATTGGTTGGATGGATATTGAGAATTGGTTGGATGGATGGATGGATGGATGGATGATATTGAGAATTGGTTGGATGGATGGATGGATGATATTGAGAACTGGTTGGATGGATGGATGGATACTGAGAATTGTTTGGTTGGATGGATATTGAGAATTGGTTGGATGGATGGATGGATGGATGGATGGATGATATTGAGAATTGGTTGGATGGATGGATGGATGATATTGAGAATTGGTTGGATGGATGGATGGATATTGAGAATTGGGTGGATGGATATTGAGAATTGGTTGGATGGATATTGAGATTTGGTTGGATGGATGGATATTGAGAATTGGTTGGATGGCTATTGAGAATTGGTTGGATGGATGGATGAATGGATGGATATTGAGAATTGGATGGATGGATATTGAGAATTGGTTGGATGGATATTGAGAATTGGTTGGATGGATGGATGGATGATATTGAGAATTGGTTGGATGGATGGATGGATATTGAGAATTGGGTGGATGGATATTGAGAATTGGTTGGATGGATATTGAGATTTGGTTGGATGGATGGATATTGAGAATTGGTTGGATGGCTATTGAGAATTGGTTGGATGGATATTGAGATTTGGTTGGATGGATGGATATTGAGAATTGGTTGGATGGCTATTGAGAATTGGTTGGATGGATGGATGAATGGATGGATATTGAGAATTGGATGGATGGATATTGAGAATTGGTTGGATGGATATTGAGAATTGGTTGGATGGATGGATATTGAGAATTGGTTGGATGGATATTGAGAATTGGTTGGATGATATTGAGAATTGGTTGGATGGATATTGAGAATTGGTTGGATGGATGGATATTGAGAATTGGTTGGATGGATATTGAGAATTGGTTGGATGGATATTGAGAATTGGTTGGATGGATGGATGAATGGATGGATATTGAGAATTGGTTGGATGGATGGATATTGAGAATTGGTTGGATGGATGGATATTGAGAATTGGTTGGATGGATGGATATTGAGAATTGGTTGGATGGATGGATATTGAGAATTGGTTGGATGGATGGATATTGAGAATTGGTTGGATGGATATTGAGAATTGGTTGGATGGATGGATGAATGGATGGATATTGAGAATTGGTTGGATGGATGGATATTGAGAATTGGTTGGATGGATATTGAGAATTGGTTGGATGGATGGATGAATGGATGGATATTGAGAATTGGATGGATGGATATTGAGAATTGGTTGGATGGATATTGAGAATTGGTTGGATGGATGGATGAATGGATGGATATTGAGAATTGGATGGATGGATATTGAGAATTGGTTGGATGGATATTGAGAATTGGTTGGATGGATGGATATTGAGAATTGGTTGGATGGATATTGAGAATTGGTTGGATGGCTGGATGGATGGATATTGAGAATTGGATGGATGGATATTGAGAATTGGTTGGATGGATATTGAGATTTGGTTGGATGGAAAATACTTGAGAAAAACGGACAAATGGATGGATATTTAGGAGTTGTTAATAAATAAATGGATGGATGAATGAAAAAGAATCTAGCAGAATTACTTAATTCCAGCAGTTCTAATGCCTGGGGTAAGCTGCATGCATCCAGAGCAGTCTTCAGCACTTTAAACCAGTTTGGTTTATCAGAACGTACAAGGCTCTCCACTAGCTTCTCACTGGCAGCTATACGACCACGCAGGGTTTCCATCTGTGGAAAACACAAACTCATTTAGTCTGCAGTCCTGTACACATGAGTAAGAGATGTTTAGCTCTGGACTCACAGCTCGGATCTCCTCGCATTCTCTCAGTTTCAGACAGTCGCTCATGTGTGTGAGCAGCTCGCTGGGCTTCATATGTTTGGTGATGGATGGTTCGATCCTCTCCAGAAGCTTCCTGTGTTCCTGAAGCTCTTCCAGCTCACGGAAGTTCCACTCCTTAATGGCTGTATACAGACCGTGGTAGTCTACAGACACAATTGTATGTTTCAAGAAACTTTTTTTAAATGTATTTCAAGTTAAAACCTATACAATTCCAAAGTTATTAAGCCAGTATACAGTATGTGCTCATGCAGAAGCCAATGGAGCTCCATAGAAACCACCATCCTTCGTGCCCTGAAACCAACGAGGGAAGCAAGTGTGACCGCCGAACCCGCCCATGTCCGGGACCATTCCTTTGGGCATTCACCTTGGCACCAACAGTGATGTCACTTGCCCTCTCATTCGCTGGATAGATGGAAAACCTGGAGTGGGGTAAGTCGCACTTAATAAGAATTTATCCTGTGGCTGGTTGAGCCTGTTATGATTAACCTGTGTTACTCTGTTCACTCCCGCCAGGGTGAAAGCGGCCCCAGTGAGGTATGCCCTACATGCCCGCTCTAACCATAGTAGCATTCCCAGGTGGACAGGATGCATCTCCGGCTCTTGACCCCAATGTTATGGGCAGAAGTGTGAGAGGAGATGCCGCCGGGGCATGGGAATGGCCTCTTCTTCAACCAGGCTCATAACGGGAGTGGGCAGGAGAGGTGCAATTTAATAAGCCTCGTTTGCCATGTGTGTTAACAGCCTCACCACTGCCTCTCCTCACGGACTGGGCTCCTATCTCCTTGTCTGTAAACACTGGTGTCCTCACAGGTCCAGAAGCAGAGCGGGGAGGGTACCGGCCGAATAAGATGCGCTAATGGACCCGCTCCCGCTCTATGGACACGTTATTTTCCCCTTTTTAAACATTTTATGTTTATTATTATTCAAAAAATAATCTCCTCTCCAAGCCCTGACGCCACACCCCCTGTGTCGGTCTCTTGCTCACCACATCACACCTGCTATAGTTTATTCATTCCAAACCCAGAAATGTAAAAAAGGGTCCACAGGACATGTGCGCCCATGGTTAATAAACTCACCTGAGGCACGAAGGATGTCCAGAAAGGCCTGAAACCAGCCCACTTCCTCTAACTCGCATATCTTGTCCAACAACATTTCAGTTGCTCTGGTCACAGATGATGTCGACTCTATTGAGAGAATTGTTTCCACCGACTCTGTGCCAAGAGAACATACAAAATAGGATCTGTGTTTGTTGCCTAATGACTGAAGCACGAGGAATGTGCACCAGCCGTTCTGGAACTTCCACGAGACTGAGCCGTTGAATCAGATACAAAACCCGCCCTCCAAAAACATTATTGAGATTCAGATGTGTAAGAGCATGTAATGCTTTCCAGATGAAACACTCTTAAACAGATGTCTCAGAGATGTAACTACTACACTATGACAGGCAGAAAGCACATCATTATCTTCTGATTGGCTGATCAAAGAATGTGTGCATTCACAAAGGCCGGTGACTTATCTCAAGACACTTGTTTCAGTAATATCTTTTAAGGAGAATGAACATGTTCTGCATATCATTCGGGAAAAAATAGGTTACTGCACCTTTAAGAGAAATAAGGAAATCTTATAGGATTGTAAAACTCAATATGAAGCTCCGCCAAATTGAGTTCCTAAAACACACACACATATCCAACAAGATGTCCAGTACACACACTTAAGTTCTTAGAGGATATTAGGATAACATGTACCGCCTAAATGACATTGTAACGCTGTCGTGTTGGTGTTTGTTGCAGGTGTCTCACCTTTATCCAGGTATGTCGTCATGAAGGTTTTAATAAATGACGGTCGTAAAATCTTAGTGATATATTCACTCGAGCGACGTAAATTCTCCTTTTCCAGCTCGTACATTTCTACAGAGGTTCAGCACACGATGATGATGATGGTGGTGATGACAGGCCCATAAACTGACTCTCCAATAATCAATAAACAAAAATGAAACTAAAGATACGAGGAAACGAAAGCGATCCCAAACAAAGAAAGACGGTCCCACAATTTAGGGAGCTGCCTACCTGGACAACATTCAATGCTGACTAGAAAGTAGAATATAATTACAATATAATATAATTAAATATAATTACAGAAATCTACTTATACAACCACAATAACAATATCAAAGAAATATTTCGAAAATATTATTTTCCACTTTTAATGAGTTCATTTTTTTAACCATCATCAGTCCAGATCATAACTACCAAATATTCATTCATTTCAAGATTTAACCCTTTAAATGCCAGTTTATTTATATAATGCCACAGTTTTTTTACACTCTCTCTCTCACACACACACACACACACACACACGTATCTGCATCGTGTATTCAGGTGTCCTGTAGGTCTCTGGAAACAGAGAATTGGGGAAAAGTTTGTATTTGCTCCACATGATAAACATGAGGAAAATGGCGCCATCTGGTGGAAAATATAAAAAATGTAATTGTTGAAGTCAGGACTCCAGAATGAAAGAAAAATATCATATAATTCATGATTTGATGCTTTAATGGCACTGGGATCAAATATTGTAGGTTTAATGGGTTTCAATGGGGACATTTTTGCCCTGAAGGTCCCAAGTGAAACTATTTAATACTAAGTGTGTATTATAGATTTTATTATAGATGTAGTATAAGAACTGAGGTTGAAATATCAAAATTCACACTTTTGGCAAAAATTTATGCCATTGGCATTAACAGCCAACAAATAAAAAAAAACGAAAAAGACAAAAAAGACAAAAATGTCCCGAAGGTCAAGGGTCAAGTAAATGGGGCCAATTTGTGGAGGGTTTAAACGCAGAAATGTGACGCTTCTAATTTCATAAAAAACACTTACATTAACGCTTCTGTTACAACTCGTTTTCTTGAGCTGTCGTCTTTAAATCATAATGTTTAGTCATTTTAGGGTGTTTAGAGTTTACGGTGTAGCGTTGAAGTTTAACTTTACACAGATAAGTGTAAGTAATTTTATCGCACTAAAATCATGTCAACACACATATTGTTTAAATCTGGTGGCTTCACTTTTGATTACAGTATTTTAACATTTATGGACTGTCTGTACGTGCCTCGCTGTAACAGATTTAAGAAAGGGACAAGTCAGAATTATTTTTGATGTAATCAACATTATAACATAAATAAACAACTGGAGTAACTATGGGGTTTTACCATTGTAAATAACCAACGACAATGATGATTCTGAGACCGTCAATCCGCGCATCTGATCACGTGACTTGTTGAGTGCGTTACCATGGAGACGTAGCGCGTGGAGGCTTCACGCTATTCTCCGCGGCATCCACACACAACTCACCACACGCCCCACTGAGAGCGAGAACCACATTATAGTGACCACGAGGAGGTTACCCCATGTGACTCTACCCTCCCTAGCAACCGGGCCAATTTGGTTACCCCATGTGACTCTACCCTCCCTAGCAACCGGGCCAATTTGGTTACCCCATGTGACTCTACCCTCCCTAGCAACCAGGCCAATTTGGTTACCCCATGTGACTCTACCCTCCCTAGCAACCAGGCCAATTTGGTTACCCCATGTGACTCTACCCTCCCTAGCAACCGGGCCAATTTGGTTGCTAAGGAGACCTGACTGGTGTCACTCAGCACGCCATGGATTCAAACTCGTGACTCCAGCGGTGATAGTCAGCATCAAGCCTGAGATTAATATGGAGTCCAAGCAGAGACGACATTAGTTTATTTGCATCAAACATACAGTCAGTGTAAACGCTTCTGAAGAGATGGGCTGTTCATTCTACAGTTCATATAATTAAAACTAAATCAGTTTGAGATACATGGATGCACATCTACAATATCTCCAGGGTATACGACCTCATACACACGCACACACACATACTGCGTAACAGAGGCATGGAGGTGCACCTGTTCCCTGAGTATAACAAAGACACAATTCTCCAAGAAGTTCGGTGGGGTTGTTCCAGGGAATGTCTAGATGGTAACGCTCGTGATGGCGAAACTCTCACAGGACTCCTGCATGGCCCCGGTACCACGCTCTATAAGTATATAACAAATTAAGCTTTTCACAGCCTATATAAATCACCAGATGAAGAGTTATGTAGAAACACAGTTGTGCTCAAAAGTTTGCACACCCTGGCAGAAGTTGTGACATTTTGGCATTGATTTTGAAAATATGACTGATCATGCAAAAACGAAAAAGGATAGTGATCATATAAAGCCATTTATTATCACATAGTTCTTGGGCTCATTTTTTAATCATAATGAGAACAGAAATCACCCAAATGGCCCTGACCAAAAGGTTACACTCCCTTGAATGTTTGACCTTGTTACAGACACACAAGGTGACACACTGGTTTAAATGGCAATTAAAGGTTCATTTCCCACTCATGTGGCTTTGTAAATGGCAATTAGTGTCCATCCCCACTGTGAGGCATGGTGGTGCCTCACTGATGTTTTTTTTGGGGGGGGGGGGGGGGGGGGGGGGTTGGGTGAGCACTAAATGCACAGGGGAATCTTGTGAAAATTGATGGCAAGATGAATGCAGCATGTTATCAGAAAATACTGGCAGACAATGAGCATTCTTCTGCACGAAAGCTGCGCATGGGACGCTCTTGGACTATCCAGCACGGCAGTGACCCTAAACACAAGGCCAAGTGGTGACAGCAGAAAAAGATGAAGCTTCTGGAGTGGCCACAGACTCCTGAATATCATCGAGCCACTCTGGGGAGATCACAAACATAAAGATTAAGATTCATCTTTATTGTCATTGTGCAGTGTACAGAACCTGTGAAATGCAGTTTTTCGCATATCCCAACTAAGCTGGGGTCAGAGTGTAGGGTCAGCCATGAAACAGCGCCCCTGGAGCAGATAAGGTCAAGGACCTTGCTCAAGGGCCCAACAGTGGTGTCTTGACGGTGCTGGGGCTTGAACCCCCGACCTTTCGGTCAGTAATCCAGGGCCTTAACCGCTGAGCCACCACTGACCTGGAGGCACTTTGCCAAGACAAATGGGCGGCTGTACCACCTGCAAGAAAGTGAGGCCTCATATATTACAAAAGAGTGCATGCTGTCATTGATGCTAAATGGGGCAATGCACAGTATTAAGATCTAAGGGGATGCAGACCTTTGAACTTTGTTGCCATGTTTTGTTTTATGATTGTGCCATTCCGTTGTAACCTACATGTGAATATGAATCCCATAAGAAACATAGAAATGTGTTTTGCCTGCTCACACATTTTCTTTAAAAACGGAACATATATCACCAATTCTCCAAGGGTGTGCAAACTTTTGAGCACAACTGTATTTTACCAGATGATTTATTGACGAGGAATAATAATAATAATAATAATAATAATCAACAACAATCTTCACTGATTAACCGGCAACACCAAAATATTGTTCGAGATTCGAACCACTCGAGATTCGTTATTTCAAAGTTGAACTACTTTTAACATGAAATGACGCTGCATGCAAACAGTCCGCGTGTACTGGGGAGATGATTTACGTCACATGCAAGGGCGTAGATTTGGCTCGGACGTTGGTAGGGTTGCAGCATGAAGCATTTAGGTATTTCCATTGATCATGGTTCCATTGAAATAATGGGGGGGTTGTACTTGCTTGTTTTGAATATTGGGGGGGGGGAGGGGGATTATTACTGAATCTACACAAGCATGTAGAAACCCAAAGTATACTTTGGCCTTAAGGATGGGAAGTCTGGCATGAGTTTGCAGCTTCAGTGTTACCATCTAGACAAGACTGTTGGGTTTTTGTTGGTTTGTGAGCAGTTGGCACGGCGAGTCAGCACCAGGTTCGAGTCAGAGGAAAACTGAAACTATACTGTACCTATAAATACAGTATTAACAATAATAATAACAACATTGCAAATGACAAAAATGTTTCTTAAGCAGTCTTTGATTGAGTCTTTCAAAAAACAACATGTTTCTGGCTAGGCATTCGGACAAGCATAATTACGGTCTGTAACAAGTACGTTAGCATGAGTTCTAGCTAGCCATGTTGGCCTCCGTCTCTTGTCCGTCACTGTCCGTGTCCTTGTTTTCTAAGCCCTCTGCATCTCCTCTTACGTCTGATTGGTCCCTTTGAGGGCTAACAGCGTCTTCTTGTAAGCTTATAGTACTTGCAAGAGGACTCTTGCGGTTTGGATATGCCTCTTGGTTTTCCCCCGGTAGAAATTCTTTAAGATCCTGCAATAAAGATTCTAGCAGCCGTGTTTCCGATGGTGGGGTTGTCGCCACTGAGACCACTGGGAAAGGGCCTGGCATGGACTCCAAGAGGTTATCAGCATCCAAAACTTTGGTGTCCGTATTCCGGGTGCAATCCAGAGCATCGGAACTGTTACGATCAACTACATCCACCACACAGTCGTCCAGGTTTAGTGAATGGTCAGGAGAATCACTATGGCTTACTGAGCTTGAGGACTCTAGAGAAATACTCGTAGAGGGCAAAGTCACACCAATATTGTTCTGCAACATATCTTGCTCAGGAGTACCTTCCCTCTGCTCGTCATCACCTCCTGCTGCGGTTTGGTCTATAACATCCTTGACATGGTCCAGACAGTCAATGGTACGATCGCTGTCACTGTCAATAGTGATCACAGTGGGTGACCACTGCTCCCTCCTCTTCTTTCGGTGCCTCCGCTTCCTTTGCTGGTACCACAGCATGTCAGGTGCACTTCGTTCATAGATAATCTCCACACTTGGACTCCGACTTTGTGGCTGTTCTCGGCTGCGCCGTCGTTCTCTGTGTCCAGGCCGTTTTTCCTTGGACTTAGTTCCCTTCTTGTGCTGCCGCTGGGCAGCTCGCTCCAAGTGGCGGGTTTTGTACTTGCGTTTGCCACTGGGTTTGTCGAGGTGGGATCTTTCTAAGTGCAAGTCGTCACTGCTGCTGCTGACGGACCATCTGTGGCGTTTATGGCAATGCTGCGATTCACGAGAGTGACTGCGGTGATGGTGGGAACCAAGAAACGAGTCCAAATCAGGAGACATACTTGTCCTTTCCCTTGCTCTTGTCCTCCTGCGCTCTTTCTCCCAGTACGAAGGAGATTGCGAGTATCTGTCTCTCACATGTCGAGAGCGCCCCGGGCTCCTGTCATTACTGGTGCTGTTTCCAGAGGGCGAGCAATCGCTGCCACTCAAAATGGATACCGATGGACTCTGGACTGACCAGTTCTGGTGTGAATGCACTTGACTTGGCGAGCGCTCTGGATTGCTTGCATGCTGCGACCGTTCCAAACTCTCATCTCTCTCCTTGCTGTCCGACCGCCGATGTGAGTGGTCTCTGCATGTCCTGTGACTGCTGAACCCAGAACGTTCTTGAATTTGGTGTGAATGTGAGCGTGAACTCTCCTTGGACTGATATTGGTGGCTATGCGTGTGATGCCAACGAGATGATGGGGAGCAACTTTGGATGTCTTTTTCCTTGTTGTGTGAGTCTGAGTGTATATGGTTGGGACTGCATGACGGCGCGAGGCCTGGAGAGGAGTCAGGGCTAAGCAGGTTCTCATGGGACTGTGATGGAGCCTGCACCTGGGATGTCTCTGGTTTCATTACTGTTGCCATCGCATCCATAGCTGCTGCCTCTGGCTCCTCTTCAGACGAATCAGATGAGAGCTGAACAAGCTCGGGTGTCCGTTCGGCCATGGGCTTCACATATCCCACAATCAGGCACTCTTCCTCATCATCTTCACCTGGTCCTGCTGAGACAGTTGCACTCACTGAAGGGGCAGTCATTTCCAGGGCGCTCAGGTCTAGGGCTGTGCTTGAGCCTGTCTCCAACCCTTCATCCTGTGAATGGCTGGATGAGGGGAGGAGGGTTGTGTAGGAGGGACCAGGTGTTTCGTCATCCCACACAGACTGGCTCAGTAAACTTTCCATGCCGCTTGCTGTGGGAACAGATGGAAGTTCCTGGACAAAAGATGGATTCTCCATGACATTGTCCTCACTATCATTATCATCATCATCCTAGGAAAGGAAAGACAAAGAGTGAGCATTTTACCTCCTAATGTGTGTGAAACAGGATATTTAACATGATAAAAAATAAGGGGTGGCACTCGATTTTATCCATCCGGAATTGATTTGGCTGATACTGATAACTAAGGTGGTGGAAAAGATTTTAGAAGCCAATATAGACACCACATGAGGGAGTTTTTACAGACAGATATCATCAGATATTATTTACAAGATATATATAGTTGGAGACACGGTTTTTGTGCTTCGGGCAATGGTTCTATATAATCATATTTTCCTTTGCATGTCCTCACTTCAATTCAGATTGTGGAGGACGACTCCCCTACTAAACACCTCCTGAACCCACTTTTGAGGAGACTTTTCGTTGGGACATGGAGGCTGATGAGCATGTACACATTCCACAGCATCTCGGAGTATACCAATGGTATTCTTTTACAAATCTCTTGATTATTTACTATTATTCCCACGTTGCATTAAAAGCAAGGGTCTTACATGTGTTGTTTCGTCACACACATGGTCAAGTGCTCAGCTTTTGGCCTTAAGTGCCATTAAATTAATGTTAACTATTGACAAGATTTTCAAAAAATGAAGGGGGCCTGTGTACTATCACCACTGGAGTCGCTAGTTTGAATCCAGGGCGTGCTGAGTGACTCCAGTCAGGTCTCCTTAGCAACCAAATTGGTTGCTAGGGAGGGTAGAGTCACATGGGGTAACCAAATTGGTTGCTAGGGAGGGCAGAGTCACATGGGGTAACCAAATTGTCCTGGTTGCTAGGGAGGGCAGAGTCACATGGGGTAACCAAATTGTCCTGGTTGCTAGGGAGGGTAGAGTCACATGGGGTAACCAAATTGTCCCGGTTGCTAGGGAGGGTAGAGTCACATGGGGTAACCAAATTGTCCCGGTTGCTAGTGAGGGTAGAGTCACATGGGGTAACCAAATTGGGCAGGTTGCTAGGGAGGGTAGAGTCACATGGGGTAACCAAATTGTCCGGTTGCTAGGGAGGGTGGAGTCACATGGGGTAACCAAATTGGGCCGGTTGCTAGGGAGGGTAGAGTCACATGGGGTAACCAAATTGTCCGGTTGCTAGGGAGGGTAGAGTCACATGGGGTAACCAAATTGTCCGGTTGCTAGGGAGGATAGAGTCACATGGGGTAACCAAATTGTCCGGTTGCTAGGGAGGGTGGAGTCACATGGGGTAACCAAATTGTCCGGTTGCTAGGGAGGGTGGAGTCACATGGGGTAACCAAATTGGCCCGGTTGCTAGGGAGGGTAGAGTCACATGGGGTAACCAAATTGTCTGGTTGCTAGGGAGGGTAGAGTCACATGGGGTAACCAAATTGTCCGGTTGCTAGGGAGGGTAGAGTCACATGGGGTAACCAAATTGTCCGGTTGCTAGGGAGGGTAGAGTCACATGGGGTAACCAAATTGCCCGGTTGCTAGGGAGGGTAGAGTCACATGGGGTAACCAAATTGTCCGGTTGCTAGGGAGGGTGGAGTCACATGGGGTAACCAAATTGGGCCGGTTGCTAGGGAGGGTAGAGTCACATGGGGTAACCAAATTGGCCCGGTTGCTAGGGAGGGTAGAGTCACATGGGGTAACCAAATTGGCCCAGTTGCTAGGGAGGGTAGAGTCACATGGGGTAACCAAATTGTCCCGGTTGCTAGGGAGGGTAGAGTCACATGGGGTAACCTCCTCGTGGTGGTGATTAGTGGTTCTCTCAATGGGGCGTGTGGTGAGTTGTGTGTGGATCGTGGAGAGTAGCATGAGTCTCCACATGCTGTGAGTCTCCGCGGTGTCATGCACAACGAGTCACGTGATCAGATGCGCCGATTGACGGTCTCAGAAGCGGAGGCGACTGAGACTTGTCCTCCGCCACCTGCACTGAGGCGAGTAACCGCGTCACCACGAGGACCTACTAAGCAGTGGAAATTGGGCATTCCAACATTGGGAGAAAATGGGATAAAAAAAAAAAAAAAACAATGACTAAATAGCCATTTGGTAATTTACTTTATTTTCCATCCTAAAAACAGAGGTGGAGCAAGTTTTTACATTTTAAAAGATAACAAAGAGAAACATTTTCTCTATAGAATAATGTTCACAGATTAATCGTGCACAACAAGACCAGGAACATGCCATTTACTCACTAAAGTCAATGGTTTTAAGTTGTCTCACCTCAGAGATGGCGATAACAGAGTCGTCAGAGCTGCTTCCCTCCTCATAACTGGGGGCGGGGCAATCATAGATGGCCTGCTGGTCATATGCCTCCATGCTGAGGGTCGAGCGGGCAAAACTCACCAGCTCATGCAGGAAGTGGTCAGTGCGTGCCAGCAGGAAGGGGCGGAGCTCGTCCCGGATGGCCGAGTCCTCCATGTTGTAGTTTGTGATGCGTGACATAATGATGTGCTGCACGATGTTCACCAGTGAGCCGTGAGAACCGTACAACACCGTCAGCTCACGCTGCAGCCATGGCAACAGCCGGTGCAAACACGCAGGGTTCTGTCGCAAGTACGCGGCCGAAACGTCCCTCTGCCTCCCCGCGTCTCTTGTGTTCCTCACACGTACACCAGTCCTGTAAAGTGCGCGCCGGAACGCCACCACATCCTGGTCTCGCAAACGCCTCAGGCTCCGCCCCTCGCCCCTCCCCCGTCGGTGTGCTCTCAGTTGCATTACCATTTGCTCCACGTCTTGGTTTATGGTAAGTGGCGCCGCATCTGAAAAACCGCCAAGCATCACGTCGTCGTCTAGTGTAGGGGACGAGGAAGGGGCGGGCTGTTGTGACCTGTGGCTCCGCCTCGCTCTGCCTCGGAGCATTCGGGGGCGGAGCACATGTTCAACTGCGGCGACATTTGGAGCTGCTACGTTCTCCGCTGACCGTAGCACAAACTCCTTAAAATCATTTTCGCCTCTTACGGAGTGGAATATGGAGTGGAACGGCTGCTTGCAAAGTGGACATTCGGCTTTGTTCTTAGACCACTCGTGGATGCAGTGGAAACAGAAGCGGTGCAGGCAGCGGTCCAGCGATGCCACGTTTTTGAAGCCGTCGAGACAGATGGGACATTTGGAGTCTGGAGAAGCATTAGCCAATAAACGCTGAGAAGATTTGCCACCGCTGTCTTTCTTCCTCACACGCAGCTTCATCTTAGAGGGGGCCATCATCTGCAACACACACAAAATCATTATTAAATAGGAATATTCCAGGTTCAACACAAGTTCAGCTCAAGTCCCTTTGTTTTGTTTTTTTGATAAATTCTTCTCCCTGACCAGTAGGGGGTGATATGCAAGAAATATTTGAAATCACCATAAACAGAAGAAGTGGAGATTTATAGTACCAAAAATTACTTAAATACTGATATTTTTCCTCACTCACACCAGTCATATCTCTTCTGCAGACATGGATTAAACCACTGGAGTCATGTGGATAACTTTTATGCTGCCTTTATGTGCTTTTTGGAGCTTCAAAGTTCTGGTCACCATTCACTTGCATTGTATGGACCTGCAGAGCTGAAATATTCTTCTAAAAATCTTAATTTGTGTTCAGCAGAAGACAGAAAGTCACACACTTCTGGGATGGCATGGGGGTGAGTAAATGATGACAGAATTTTCATTTTTGGGTGTACTGTCCCTTTAAGATGTTTTACTTTCTCCAATATAAAAATATAACCATTTTACTCACATTATTAAATAATGAATGATGTCAAAATAGAAGCATTTTCACAAGTGGACCGATTTATTTCATGAGTTTAATAATAAAAGATCAGATTTTCAAATATTCTTAACCATAACTGTCCCAAAAACATACGAAAAATAACACGTCTTCCAGATGTAAACAAACATCACACACCTCACCAGGCCATCACAAATGCCGCCAAACACCTAATAAATGTTCACGTTTACACACTTAACGGAACAGATGGATAAATGAATGGAAGATCATTAAAAACGCTGAAAAGAGAGTTTAATAACACACATTCTTACCTCAACAATTCTAAATCATCCAAACACCACGCAGAAACGCTCACTGACACATCTATGACACATCAGCGTCTTCTTCATGCTGATAAACACAGAAAACTAAAATAAAACCCCGATTAAAGTGGAGTGGCTTCGCACTGCTGTCCAGGAACAGAACCTGACGGAAGTTCGGAACAAGCAGCGTGAAACTTCCGGTAGAAGACTGACGCATGCGCGCCACTAGCGGACTGGAGCGGTACTGCACCTGTGACATTGCCACAGAATATAAAACGCTATATCGTTTAAATATAGCTTGTATTAAATTTAAATAATTAAAAATAAACATTTATTCAGATTTGAAAAATATGTATATATTGCTAAAAACATAATAAACAAATTTGCATCAAATATATGTGTGTTTATTGCCTATTTGTGTATTTAATTTAAATAAATAATTTGTTATACATTTAAACAAAATTTTATTGAGATTTAAAATAGATGTATTATTGCTAAAACATACAGAAACATACAAATCATGTACAAATATAGTCAAAATATAAATTCAAACATCAAATAATCCAGATTCAGGAGAAAGATGCATTTGCTCTCTTATAAAAATAATTAAAGTTTGAAATAAACAAACAAAACAACAGAAAGTCTAATGTCTATGTTGTTCTTATATATCAATGGTTAATATATATCAACGTAATCAAACCTAAATACAACAGTGGTTTTAAACATTTTCATATCTAAACACAACATTTTATTATACCAGCACGTATTATATTTAGATACAATTATTTTCTTCTTATAGGAGTGATTCCGATTCTGATGGTTTCATTATTCCATTTATATTTATGACTAATAATACATATTTTTTATGAACGTAACAATATAAGACATGACAATTCTTTCAATACAAACTACAATAATATTGTATGTATATTTTGCGCTTTTCATTGTCTGTGTTAACATAAGGTTTACGCTCATTGGCCAGAGTACTTTTTAAAATTTCCCCAACTGCCGTGGCTCTACCAGAGATCTTATAGTATTATTCTGCAACCTCGCGGTTCGAGCGTAAGTTTACGACAGTTTGCAGATGCCATACAAATGAATGAGGAGAGCCGTAAACTGACAAGCCCCGGTCGTAAAATTGTCCGCGACCGCTCTTATAAAACAGCTATTTTATCATAGTAAACACCACACTTAGTTCAGTCTAAAATGGTTGGTAATGTGTAAAACATGTTGAAATGATAATTACTGAATTAGAGGAAAGGTGGTTAATTCATTAAATTATTAGCAGTTTCCTCACATAAGTAGTTTATTCAGCACACTATAGCATCTCCTCAATAGACATCGATTCAAAAATAACGGCCTCTTGTCTCCTTGGCTAAGCTAGGCAAGGCGTCCGTCACTTCCGGTCTCTGTATCGGCCTCCGATCTTGTGTTTCCGGTCGTCATTCGACACTTGGAAACGGTTTGTTTTCATTTACATCTGCGATTAAAACAATAATCATGTATGTTAGTCGACGCTGTTTGAACAGAATTTCCTCCATCGTGAGTATCAGTACAAGTGCTGAATTTGATGCGGTTTGTCATGTTTACATGAGAGAAACAGGAAGCTAAAGTTATTAACAGAACATTTGTGAATTTTAAATGTATTATGAAACATAAATGTAGTTATTTAAATGTTCATATGGCTATATAGTTTTATATCTGACTTTGTGACTTCCTAAGCATGATTATTTACAATATTGTTTTTTTTTTAACAAATAGAGTTATTAGAAGTTATTTTTACATTTTGCATAGTAGCTGAAATGTTTTTATGACTAACAGTAAAGTACCATTATATCATGTGCTCTTTGCAGTAACATGCAAATACAATATATAATATATATAAATATGGTATATTGTATATATCATTCATTCAGTACCATAGTATACACAGTTGATGTCAGGAGTTTATATACACCAGAGCCAAATACATTTAAACCCAGTTTTTCACAATTCCTGACATTAAATCGTGGAAAACATTCCCTGTCTTAGGTCAGTTCGGATCACGACTTTATTTAAAAATGTGAAATGTCAGAATAATAGTCGAGAGAATGATTTATTTCAGCTTTTATTTCTTTCATCACATTCCCAGTGGGGCAGAAGTTTACACACACTTTGTTAGTATTTGGCAGCATTGCCTTTAAATTGTTTAACTTGGGTCAAATGTTTTGGGTATCCTTCCACAAGCTTCTCACAATAAGCTGCTGGAATTTTGTCCCAACATGATGCTGCACCCCCATGCTTCACTGTTGGGATGCTGTTCTTCACACTTTTTCCTCCAAACATAACGATGGTCATTATGGACAAACAGTTCATCAGACCAGAGGACATTTCCCCAAAAGTAAGATCTTTGTCCCCATGTGCACTTGCAAACTGTAGTCTGGCTTGTTTATGGTGGTTTTGGAGCAGCGGCTTCTTCCTTGCTGAGCAGCCTTTCAGGTGATGTCCATATAGGGGTCGTTTTACTGTGGATCTAGATACTCGTCCACCTGTTTCCTCCAGCATCTTCACAAGGTCCTTTGCTGTTGTTCTGGGATTGATTTGCACTTTTCACACAAACTGCGTTCATCTCTAGGAGACAGAGGTGGTGGTGGCGGCGTAGTGGCTAGAGCACAGGGCTGCAAATCAGAAGGTTGCTGGTTCAAACCCCACGGCCACCACCATTGTCCTTGAGCAAGACACTTAAATCCAGGTTTCTCCGGGGGGATTGTCCCTGTAATAAGTGACTGTAGATAAAAGCATCTGCCAAATGCATAAATGTAAATGTCTCCTTCCTGAGCGGTGTGATGTCTGTGTGGTCACATGATGGCGTCTCCTTCCTGAGCGGTATGATGACTGTGTGGTCACATGATGGCGTCTCCTTCCTGAGCGGTATGATGACTGTGTGGTCACATGATGGCGTCTCCTTCCTGAGCGGTGTGATGGCTGTGTGGTCACATGATGGCGTCTCCTTCCTGAGCGGTGTGATGTCTGTGTGGTCACATGATGGCGTCTCCTTCCTGAGCGGTATGATGACTGTGTGGTCACATGATGGCGTCTCCTTCCTGAGCGGTGTGATGACTGTGTGGTCACATGATGGCGTCTCCTTCCTGAGCGGTGTGATGACTGTGTGGTCACATGATGGCGTCTCCTTCCTGAGCGGTGTGATGACTGTGTGGTCACATGATGGCGTCTCCTTCCTGAGCGGTATGATGACTGTGTGGTCACATGATGGCGTCTCCTTCCTGAGCGGTGTGATGACTGTGTGGTCACATGATGGTGTCTCCTTCCTGAGCGGTATGATGACTGTGTGGTCACATGATGGCGTCTCCTTCCTGAGCGGTGTGATGACTGCGTGGTCACATGATGGCGTCTCCTTCCTGAGCGGTGTGATGGCTGTGTGGTCACATGATGGCGTCTCCTTCCTGAGCGGTATGATGGCTGTGTGGTCACATGATGGCGTCTCCTTCCTGAGCGGTGTGATGACTGTGTGGTCACAGGTTCACCACCAATCAGCAGCTAGCTGGCTAAAGGCTTGACATCATGTTCTGGAATTTTCCAAGCTGCTTAAAGGCACAGTTAACTTAGTGTATGTAAACTTCTGACCCGCTGGAATTGTGATTATAGTCAATTAGAAGTGACACAATCAGTCTGTAAACAACTGTTGGATACATTACTCGTGTCATGCACAAAGTAGATGTCCTAAACGACTCGCCAAAACTATAGTTTGCTAATATTAAATCTGTGGAGTGGTTAAAAAATGAGTTTGACTTCATCCTGTGTATGTATAAACATTGTTTATGTGTATTAGTTTAAGTAACATAGTTATATATATTTATTGGCATGATCTGTTGTGTCTTCTGCAGGTTCTTCTAGCTGTAGTGGTGTTGTCCTGGGGTTTTGTCATCTACGGCACACGAATAGCCGCCCAATGGGAGCTGGAGAAGAGATTAAAGAAGACGTAAATCACAGTAAATGGCTTTGAATCAACAGCACTGTTGACTGCTGTGAAATGTGTCTGTTTGATGCGTCTCGTCCATCTTTAAGACACATCTGGATACAGGAGATCATCCAGAATTACCCTCTTTCTGAAGGACCCTCGGGAGACTCAGCGGAGATGTGGAGATGAAATCACGTTCCAGACATGCTCTAATGTAAAGAGTTTGTCAGTGTTGTGTTTGCATACAGGGATGTTTATACTTGAATTGTATATATTTTTATAAGAGCACAGTTAGTGTTTTGCTCATTATTTTGTTAATATCTGACATTTGTAAGAGCAGTGCACCCACTAGGTGGTGAGCTGCACCAGAAACGGGCACGTTTATTCACGACAAACACACTGTTACGCAATAAACGTGAGATCTGGAGAGAAACAGTAGTATGTTGGTACGTTTCTTATATATTAGATCTTTGTCCCCATGTGCACTTGCAAACTGTAGTCTGGCATGTTTATGGTGGTTTTGGAGCAGCGGCTTCTTCCTTGCTGAGCAGCCTTTCAGGTGATGTCCATATAGGACTCATTTTGCTGTGGATCTAGATACTCGTCCACCTGTTTCCTCCAGCATCTTCACAAGGTCCTTTGCTGTTGTTCTGGGATTGATTTGCACTTTTCACACAAACTGCGTTCATCTCTAGGAGATGTTTGGTTGAATTAACCATTGTTTGTTGGTACATTCTTTATAATATATTCTTTAATTGAGAACAGTAATTAATAGTCTTATCAAGAACCATTTTTTCTGTAAAGGGTTCTTGAGTTGAGCCATATGGTTCTGTGTAGATTTACAAGCCTAATATACTTTATTTATCGTAAATTAATAAGATCAGTATTTTGGTTTCTGGTTCTTTAAAGCCACAGGAATAAGAAGGGAATAAAAACCCTTTTGCACTGTAAATAAATGTGCGTTATTTTAATGGGAAATTAATGTAAAAATGCGACAGTAAAAAAACTTTAAATGGTTAACGGCTCGTTACCTCAAGACATGCGGTTAAAAATAATAATATATTAAACTGGACAATGCATGTAATAATACACTGAAATATTGTAACAGTGATTTATGATTTTACTGAATAATCAGTGGTAAAAAAATTTATGTTTAACCAGGGACTAAAAACTAAATATTTTTAATTTCCATACGTTATGAGCAAAAACATAATTTTTTAGCTCCGGTTCGGAAATTCTGCAGTCTCGGTAACAAAATAACAAAATAAGAAACCTTTAAATAACGTTATAATCACGACAAGAAAACTGGACATTTGAACGTTTTAGTAACATTTTTAAACAACGTTTGGAAAACGTTTTTAGAACCTAAAATTGTAACCTGGGTATGTTTATCTTTGTCTTAAAACCACCCCAGTATGGCAGGGGACACTTCTGACATATATAAATATAATATATATAAATCATGCTGATATATATGGGATATATATATATATATATATAATAAAGCTCTCTTCTGGCCAAATCAGGTAGTTGCATTTCTAAAAAGAAAAAACTATAATAATAATAATAAAGAAATGCTGGGCTTACGGCGAAACAGAGAAATATGATCGATATGTCCAGATCAGGAAAAAAATCGAACTACTTGAAAGTGGAAAACAATATTAATATAAAATATTTTTATGGGCATTTTTGTTCCTGAAATAGAGTATTTTTGTTTGTTTGTTTTTTAATTTGACACTGCACAAAAAACAATGTTGTTGCTAATCGTTGACATATTCCAGACTGAGATAACCCAAAAGAACAATCCCCCTTAGCATTTACTATATGGAAAATAATTCATTTGATTTTTTAAATAAAAAAACAACAGTGGCATAATGTAAACAAACGGGCATTTAAAGGGTTAAATCTTGAAACTGAATGAACATTTGGTAGTTACGATCAGGACTGATGTTGATAAAAACTAATTGATAAATAATATAATTATGTGTTTTCTATAATTAAGTTTTGTCCTCTGAGGATCTCTGAGTAACTTTTTTAAAATTGACGCACAAAAGTTAAATATTGTAATACATATAATAATCGATGTTGTTGTTTATTGCATTAGTTCCGACTGAAACCGGAAGGCGGAAATGTAGCGGAAGTGTTTGATGTGTCGGCAGAGCTGCAGGATTACAGTGAGTTTAAATAAGTGCGTGTGTGTGTTTTTAAAGGGTTTACCGGCATTAACACGGTTTATTCTCGTATATTCGACTGTATTTGTGATTAAACTGTATTCTTTAT
>JAVLUX010000001.1:42691957-42711957 GCA_032164185.1 Moxostoma hubbsi
GAAGATATTTAATCGCTATTAACGCATCATTTTTCATATTTGATCACGCTTAATTGCGGGAGTTTTCAAAGTTACTCACGATGAATCATGATTTCTCATAGTTACGATGAATCGCGCTTTCTCATAGTTACGATGAATCGCGCTTTCTCATAGTTACGATGAATCGCGCTTTCTCATAGTTACAATGAATCGCGCTTTCTCATAGTTACGATGAATCGCGTTTCTCATAGTTACGATGAATCACGCTTTCTCATAGTTACGATCAATCACGCTTTCTCATAGTTACGAATAATCGCGCTTTCTCATAGTTACGATGAATCGCGCTTTCTCATAGTTACGATGAATCGCGCTTTCTCATAGTTAATTGCAATTAATTGCGTTTCAGACCGTACATGCAACAGCAATGTTTCGCATGCATAATAAGGGCTTTTAAGCAGTGTGGATGGAGAGCGCCGTTTTCAAATGTAACCACATTAATGTTGATGTAGCCTAAATATGCGGCTTTTCCTGTCAAAATGCATTTTTTTTGTAATAATAATATTTTATGAACATTTCTAAATAATGCCGTCCACAGTATAAAGACACACTATAATGCAGTAAAATAGCACCAATTCAAATAACATTGGTGGGAGATTGATTAAAGTGAACTAGTCCCCATAGCTTGCGTATTGATTGCAATATTCTTTAAATCTACTTTACTACAGCAATCGTGAAGCTGCATTTCATAATTAAACTCAATGAAAAGCGCTTGTGAAAACGTCTTGTTTTAGTGTAATTATACTTCATTCAAATCATCTGGAAACTAAACGTTTTAACTAAAGCCATTTTTTATTGTAAAAGATGTAAAAAGATGCTGTAATATAATGATCGGAGGCGTTGTGCTGCTTCGGTTTGTTCATGCGCCTGTGTGTGTGTGTTTCATTAGCGGGTCGTGGAGCGCTGTGTGTTTCATGGGGAGCGGGAAAGCCCGGTTCGGACGCGGATCACCAGAGAAGCCTGGATCTCATCGGGAGTGTTTGGTCTCTCTAGACCGATACAGGTAATCCGTCGGGCAGGGTTGGGCTTTACTCACGTAAGATATCTTCATTTAATGTTGTTCTCTCTCGGCCTCCTGCAGGAGTTCGGTTTGGCCAGATTCAGGAGTAATCAGGTGAAATCTATGAAGGGTTTGGAGCATGCTCTATCAGCTCTACAGAGTAAGACCTCTATTTATTATGTATACATTAACCTTAGACCACATGACCCCTAACTCAACCCTGAAACCCTGAACCTTTGGGTACGGGTGCGTGAGCTCTCACTGAATCGCTTCGTAACTAGTTTGTTTGTAACTCTGTTCTTAATTTGGTTGCACCAGCAGTTGTTAATGCAAGACTGAAGACATTAGCTCTCTGTAAAGTCATGCATAGTCACATGATATTTACATTATTGATCCAATAAGCGCCCTTTAAATAATCAATTAAAAGTCAGTGAATTACATTTCCCTTGAAATACAATCTGTCTGTCTGACTGTCTGTCTGTCTGTCTATCTATCAATCCATCTGTTTGTCTGTCTATCTGTCTTTCCCATCAATCTGCCCATCCGTCTGTCTGTCTGTCTGTCCATCTATTAATCTGTCTGTCTGTCCATCTATCAATCTGTCTATCTGTCTGTCTGTATATCTGTCTATCTGTCTTTCCCATCAATCTGCCCATCCGTCTGTCTGTCCATCTATCAATCTGTCTGTCTGTCTGTCCATCTATCAATCTGTCTGTCTGTCTGTCTGTCCATCTATCAATCTGTCTGTCTGTCTGTCTGTCTGTCCATCTATAAATCTGTCTGTCTGTGTGCCCATCTATCTATCTATATGTCTGTCTATCTGTCTGTCTGTATATCTGTTTATCTGTCTTTCCCATCAATCTGCCCATCCGTCTATCTTTCTGTCTGTCTGTATGGCTGTCTGTCTGTCCATCTATCAATCTGTCTGTCCATCTATCAATCTGTCTGTCTGTCCGTCCATCAATCCATCTGTCTGTCTGTCTGTCTATCTGTCTTTCCCATAAATCTGCCCATCCATCTATCTTTCTGTCTGTCTGTCCATCTATCTGTCTGTCTGTCCATCTATCAATCTGTCTGTCTGTCTGTCCGTCCGTCCATCAATCCATCTGTCTGTCTGTCTGTCTGTCTGTCTGTCTATCTGTCTTTCCATCAATCTGCCCATCAGTCTATCAATCTGTCTCTCCGTCCGTCCATCTTTCTGTCCGTCTGTCTGTCTGTCCGTCTATCGATCCATCTGTCTGTCTGTCTGTCTTTCCCATCAATCTGCCCATCCGTGCAGCAGTAGATGTCCTCAAATGAGTGTAACGGTAGCTAGCTGGTACGTGATAGCGGTGTGGTATATGTAAACCTTACTGGTCTCAAGAGGCACACTAGCGACGGACGTTAGATGCAGCGCACTAGCGACTGATGTTAGAGGCTGTAGCCTGTAGCCTCCCCATTCTCGGACCCGCCACCCATGGCGGCTGAAGCGGATCGAGCAGGACCAGTTACTTGAGCATCTTTGAACAAGTAATTGCATTGAACCTAAAGCACAGAGTCATTCATTACCAGAACAAGTCTAATTGTACTATGAGACTTCTAGTGTGTAACAACACTGTATATATATCAGACTGTGAACTGCTGAGCACGATCAAGCTGTACAAATGAAGACTATTAAATAATAACGACTTTAACATTTCTATTGTAATGTGCAATCAGATGCATGTCACACCTCAGTGTTCTGTGTGTCCAATCCAGGTGCACCGAGCTCATGTCATGGAGACCCCCCCAAAGATGCTCCAGAGATACCCAAACACCTCAATTCTGCCTCCAAATCCCAGAAACCACAGCAGTTCATTTGAGCAATATCTCACATGTCCAGGTCAAAACAAACCGGAGATTTTATTGCATTTTTATTACTGCACCTTTATTTAAACGCTCAAGTATTTCAGTCTCACGGTAGTATTAGTTTTATTGCCTTTAATTAAAGTAGATTTTAATAGTAATAAAAGAAATATTGCATTACAGAATAATAGACAAATGCTTCATTTTAAAATGTACTTAATTGTGTCATGAAAATAATATCACAATCTAAAAAAATACTAATGGGTCTAAAATAAGCATTTTTATTTATTTATTTTAATTTTTTTTTGCAAAATACAATGTATATTTATTTATTTATGCTTGTTTTTGATTGGAGTATAAATAGGATCTGGACATGTTTTTATGAGATTCATCCATAAATCAAAGTTGTGTTTAATGGCTGCTAATATTAAAGCTCAGGGAAGAGTTGAATGAAGACTGAATGTGACACATCCTGTATACTGTAGATGCTGTTATGCACCATATTTATATTTATTTGCATTAGAAATCTGTTGCGGTTATGTTATGTTACAGTCTGTGCTACAGTAATCAGATGTGAAGCTGTGACGTTGTTTATTGCTCTCATTGAAAGCATCATCATCATCATGTGTTCATGCGGCTGGAGTGTGTGAACATGTGCTGATAATATATTCACAACTGTGTAAAGCGTCTCTCTGCACTCATGTTTCAATCCGTTTCTAGTGTAACGAGTCCAGAGAAATCACCTGTTTAATATCATATAATCAAACTGCAAGACTTTGTACTCTTAATCATCAGCATGTTAATATTGCATCATTATTCTTATTATTCTTATTCTTATTCTTCTTATTATTATTATTATTATTATTCTTATTCTTCTTCTTATTCTTCTTCTTATTATTATTATTCTTATTCTTATTATTATTATTATTATTCTTCTTCTTCTTCTTATTATTATTATTATTATTCTCTTCTTCTCCTTCTTCTTCTTCTTCTTATTATTCTTCTTCTTCTTCTACTTCTTCTTCTTCTTCTTATTATTATTATTATTATTAGACATATCGGTTATTTTCAGAAGCGTTACATTTGAATTTCAAGTGTTTTAATATGTATCTGTTAATTGTAATGAAATGCTGTATAAACTGTGATGTACGAACTTTCTAATAAAAACATGATGAAACTTGTAACATCTGTTGCGTTCCGTTCGGAATTCATGTTGCGTTTGTTACTCATAAGATTCACGGATGCGATCGGGAATATTTGACTGTCCAGTAGAAACGCTCTGTTTTGGGCTTGTTTAACCCACACGCCTCGGGACTTGCATGACACGGGACCTCATTTCACCTCTTCCATTTTCTGGAGGTGTCCCTCTTTAGTATTACTCAACCTCTCTCTTAATGAACAGTGCTGGCTTTAGTACTGGAGGTGTGTAGGGTCATGTTCTGTCTATGTATAGAAGTTTACTCTCAGACAAATGAATACTATATCCATTTTCAATGGTCTCTATCCCGTGTACAGATACATATTATACATGCGGTTTCTTACTCCAGCTGGAGTCTTGATTGACACATACATGCTGTATATATATATGTGTGTGTGTGTGTTTCACTAGATGAGGGATACAGAATAACACCTATCGGCAGCGATATATCACTCGATCTCTAGTCTCTTCACATTTGGGCACTGTGATGTGCTCGGGGTTTCTTTTCATCAAAACAAACATTGCAACGTTTTGTTGTGTGAAGGTCTCCTTAAAGCTGAATCCGACACTTTTCACCCGCTCTTCATCATTTATTGGTTTAATTGTTTTATCCTTAGACACACTTTCAACATTACACTGTGAAAATACTAATTAAAACATGTTTAAAACAGAAATCACACACACACACACTCTCATACACACACACACTCACACACACATACACTCTCACACACACACACACACACTCTCACACACACACTCACACAAACACACACACACTCACACAAACACACTCACACACACACACACACACACACATTCTCACACACACACACTCACACACACACACTCTCTCACACAAACACACACTCACACACACACACATACACACTCTCTCACACAAACACACACACTCTCTCACACAAACACACACACACACTCTCTCACACAAACACACACACTCTCTCACACAAACACACACACACACTCACTCACACACTCACACAAACACACACACACACACACACACTCTCACACACACACACTCACACACACAAACACACACACTCTCTCACACAAACACACACACACACTCACACACACACACACACACACACTCTCTTACACACACACACACTCACACACACATACACTCTCACACACACACACACACTCTCATACACACACACACACTCACTCACACACACATACACTCTCACACACACACGAACACACACTCTCACTCACACACACACACACACTCTCTCACACACACACACACACACACACAGTTCTTTGCCTTTAATGGTAATAGGAGACGGATATCGCCCTCTACTGGGCAGGACGGATATTTATTGAGTGATTTATAGAATCATTAATGATTGTTGCTCTGGATTTGTCTGAACTTCAAGATTATTTTTCTTTTCTCTAAACAAACACTGAGAAATCTCCAGATATGTTTCATTATATATCGGATGAAGATTCATCTCAGGGTGAGTGTCGATAAATCCTCTCCTCATCTTCAGCTGTTGCCATGACAGCTGCAGCTCTGCTCTGATTGGTCCGTCTCCAGCTGCCCCGAGCCAATCAGCATTAGATCCGATAAATGCGCATCTCTCCGTCTGCTGTAATAATTATATTTATTTTTTATATTGAACAGACGCGTGCATAGTGAAGGGGTTCGTGTGTAGTTCGGTGTATCGTTAAAACATCCCGGTACTTTCATCCGTTAAATGCCGCCCGTGATGCGGAGGCAGAAGCTCCGGGTGGAAATGGCGGACGGAGAGAGACAGTCGGTGCAGGATCGGAAAAAATGAGCGAATCCGAAACAACACCGACTTTCATTACTGGCCGTATGCGATAAAAACGCGCGCGCGCTCCGGACATCAGATTTCACTGAAGTGGACGCATCGCGTTTATTACGGTCGGTGTTTATTATCACTGCGGGTATATAAACCACATCTAATAAGCTTATATACCCGCTGTTATCTCGTGCATATGTACTGTAAGGAATGATAGACGCTCTGTTGTGTGACGCGGTTTAATGCAGTTACATACTGAAGAGATCCGGCCTGTGTCTGTGTCCACTGCGGGCCTACAGACAACACAACGCACACACATTACAAAACAAACCCTTTTAATATGATTATAAATCCTCACAGACATGTTCAGTGTTTGCATCTGTCATACAAGACATTTCATTTGTGCTTCTAGAATTAGAGTTGATCTGTTTTTCTCTGCTCATTTTATAGATGGTCCTGACAGCATCTGTGGACACCTGTGTCCCTCTCCAGGTAAACACCTGATTTATGACTGTTCTTCATTGCATTAGTTAACGACATTTGTTGACATGGCCTGACAACACTTTTACAGCATTTCTTTAAGTTGTATTTGTGAACGTTGGTTAATGCACTATTATTAATGCAGTTACTCGCCTCAATCCGGGTGGTGGAGGACGAGTGTCAGTTGCCTCGGCTTCTGAGACCGTCAGTCGGCGCATCTGATCACGTGACTCGTTGTGCATGACACTGCGGAGACTCACAGCATGTGGAGACTCATGCTACTCTCCACGATCCACACACAACTCACCACACGCCCCATTGAGAGAACCACTAATCACCACCACGAGGAGGTTACCCCATGTGACTCTACCCTCCCTAGCAACCGGGACAATTTCGTTACCCCATGTGACTCTACCCTCCCTAGCAACTGGGCCAATTTGGTTACCCCATGTGACTCTACCCTCCCTAGCAACTGGGCCAATTTGGTTGCTAAGGAGACCTGACTGGAGTCACATTATAGCGACCACGAGGAGGTTACCCCATGTGACTCTACCCTCCCTAGCAACCGGGACAATTTGGTTTCCCCATGTGACTCTACCCTCCCTAGCAACTGGGCCAATTTGGTTACCCCATGTGACTCTACCCTCCCTAGCAACTGGGCCAATTTGGTTGCTAAGGAGACCTGACTGGAGTCACATTATAGCGACCACGAGGAGGTTACCCCATGTGACTCTACCCTCCCTAGCAACCGGCCCAATTTGGTTACCCCATGTGCCTCTACCCTCCCTAGCAACCAGGACAATTTGGTTACCCCATGTGACTCTACCCTCCCTAGCAACCGGCCCAATTTGGTTACCCCATGTGCCTCTACCCTCCCTAGCAACCAGGACAATTTGGTTACCCCATGTGACTCTACCCTCCCTAGCAACCGGCCCAATTTGATTACCCCATGTGACTCTACCCTCCCTAGCAACTGGCCCAATTTGATTACCCCATGTGACTCTACCCTCCCTAGCAATTGGCCCAATTTGGTTACCCCATGTGACTCTACCCTCCCTAGCAACCGGCCCAATTTGGTTACCCCATGTGCCTCTACCCTCCCTAGCAACCAGGACAATTTGGTTACCCCATGTGCCTCTACCCTCCCTAGCAACCAGGACAATTTGGTTACCCCATGTGACTCTACCCTCCCTAGCAACTGGGCCAATTTGGTTACCCCATGTGACTCTACCCTCCCTAGCAACTGGGCCAATTTGGTTGCTAAGGAGACCTGACTGGAGTCACATTATAGCGACCACGAGGAGGTTACCCCATGTGACTCTACCCTCCCTAGCAACCGGGACAATTTGGTTTCCCCATGTGACTCTACCCTCCCTAGCAACTGGGCCAATTTGGTTACCCCATGTGACTCTACCCTCCCTAGCAACTGGGCCAATTTGGTTGCTAAGGAGACCTGACTGGAGTCACATTATAGCGACCACGAGGAGGTTACCCCATGTGACTCTACCCTCCCTAGCAACCGGCCCAATTTGGTTACCCCATGTGCCTCTACCCTCCCTAGCAACCAGGACAATTTGGTTACCCCATGTGACTCTACCCTCCCTAGCAACCGGCCCAATTTGGTTACCCCATGTGCCTCTACCCTCCCTAGCAACCAGGACAATTTGGTTACCCCATGTGACTCTACCCTCCCTAGCAACCGGCCCAATTTGGTTACCCCATGTGCCTCTACCCTCCCTAGCAACCAGGACAATTTGGTTACCCCATGTGACTCTACCCTCCCTACCAACCGGCCCAATTTGATTACCCCATGTGACTCTACCCTCCCTAGCAACTGGCCCAATTTGATTACCCCATGTGACTCTACCCTCCCTAGCAACTGGCCCAATTTGGTTACCCCATGTGACTCTACCCTCCCTAGCAACCGGCCCAATTTGGTTACCCCATGTGCCTCTACCCTCCCTAGCAACCAGGACAATTTGGTTACCCCATGTGCCTCTACCCTCCCTAGCAACCAGGACAATTTGGTTACCCCAAGTGACTCTACCCTCCCTTGCAACCAGGCCAATTTGGTTACTAAGGAGACCTGGCTGGAGTCACTCAGCATGCCCTTGATTCAAACTCACGACTCCAGCAGTGGCATTTTGACCCCGAGCCCCCCTTAATTTCTGCCCCTGCTCAACATTTCTCTCCTTGCCTTTGTTTTCCTGCATTTGACAGGCTCTGAGGGGTCAGACGTTGTCGCCATAGCAGCAGTTCTGGAGGAAGAGGAGGAGCGAGTGTTTCGGTGGCGCCACGCCCTACTGCAGGGTATGGAGTACCACAGTTCGGGGACGTTGCCCCTCTTGGGCAGCCCGCGCTACTGCCCGGGAACTAACAGCGCCAGCGGCTACCTCTGCCAGACCGGCCACTGCTGCCAGGAGACGGGCTGCTGTACCTACTACTACGAGCTGTGGTGTGAGTGCAGCAGTGTCACACACATGTGAACTTATTATTAATCCCTTCAATATGCCTCAGCCTCCTCAGACCCCGCGTCCACATGCGTGCAGACAGTGCAGACAGACCAGTGCAGACAGACCAGTGCAGACAAACAGCTCACTGGAGGTTAAGTCATGCACTAAATAGGGAGCAAGGGAGCATCTTATAGCTCTCCTATAACTGTTCTGAGACCAGTGCAGACAGACAGCACACTGGAGGTTAAGTCATGCACTAAATAGGGAGCAAGGGAGCATCTTCTAGCTCTCCTATAACTGTTCTGAGACCAGTGCAGACAGACAGCACACTGGAGGTTAAGTCATGCACTAAATAGGGAGCAAGGGAGCATCCTATAGCTCTCCTATAACTGTTCTGAGACCAGTGCAGACAAACAGCTCACTGGAGGTTAAGTCATGCACTAAATAGGGAGCAAGGGAGCATCCTATAGCTCTCCTATAACTGTTCTGAGACCAGTGCAGACAGACGGCACACTGGAGGTTAAGTCATGCACTAAATAGGGAGCAAGGGAGCATCTTATAGCTCTCCTATAACTGTTCTGAGACCAGTGCAGACAGACAGCACACTGGAGGTTAAGTCATGCACTAAATAGGGAGCAAGGGTCCCTCACTATTAACTCCAAACGGTATGAACGTGGACACCATCTTTCAGATGACGTGTTGTTAGTATTGTGTGTGTTGTGTGTTTCAGGGTTTTGGCTACTGTGGAGTGTACTCATCTTGTTTAGCTGTTGTTGTGCGTATCGTCACCGTCAGGCGAAGCAGCGCGTTCAGCAGCAGCAGAGACAGAGAGAGATCAACCTCATGGCGTATCACGGAGCGTGCAGTTACCCCTCCTCCATGTTTGACCTCAGTAAGAACTCTCACTCTTAAAGGAATGTTTACCCAAACAGCTTCAGTCACCATTGACGTTCACTGCCATTTCTGATGCTATTAAACGTAGTTAAACAACAGTGAAAAAAAAAAACGTTTTTAAAGTGCAAACAAACAATTTTCAGGACAATATATTGATAATTATAATAGTAATTAAAAGTAATTTCTTGCACAAAAACAATGATCTCATTTAAATTCACGATATGAGATTTTCAAAATTCCTGACATTTAATTGTGGAAAACATTCCCTGTCTTTGGTCAGTCCGGATCACGACTTTATTTAAGAATGTGAAATGTCAGAATAATAGTCGAGAGAATGATTTATTTCAGTTTTTTCCCCAGTGGGTCAGAAGTTTACACACACTTTGTTAGTATTTGGCAGCATTGCCTTTAAATTGTTTAACTTGGGTCAAATGTTTTAGGGATCCTTCCAGAAGCTTCTCTCAATAAATTATTGGAATTTTGTCCCATTCCTCCAGACAGAACTGGAGTAACTGGGTCCAGTTTGTAGGACTCGGATTAAGGTCAGGGCTTTGTGATGCCGCTCCAATATCTTGACTTTGCTGCACTTAAGCCATTTTGCCACAACTTTGGAGGTGTGCTTGGGGTCATTGTCCATTTGGAAGACCCATTTGTGTCCGAGCTTTAACTTCCTGTCGGATGTCTTGAGATGTTGCTTCAATATATCCACATAATGTTCCTTCCTCATGATGTCATCATCTATTTAGTGAAGTGCACCAGTCCCTCCTGCAGCAAACACCCCCACAACATGATGCTGCACCCCCACAACATGATGCTGCACCCCCACAACATGATGCTCCACCCCACAACATGATGCTCCACCCACAACATGATGCTCCACCCCCACAACATGATGGTCCACCCACAACATGATGCAGCACCCCCCACAACATGATGCAGCACCCCCACAACATGATGCTCCACCCCCACAACATGATGCTCCACCCCCACAACATGATGCTCCACCCCCACAACATGATGCTCCGCCCCACAACATGATGCTCCGCCCCCACAACATGATGCTCCGCCCCCATAACATGATGCTGCCACCCCCACAACATGATGCTCCACCCCCACAACATGATGCTGCCACCCCACAACATGATGCTCCACCCCCACAACATGATGCTGCCACCCCAGAACATGATGCTCCACCCCCACAACATGATGCTGCGCCCCCACAACATGATGCTCCGCCCCCACAACATGATGCTGCCACCCCCACAACATGATGCTCCGCCCCCACAACATGATGATGCCACCCCCAGAACATGATGCTGGCACCCCCACAACATGATGCTGCACCCCCACAACATGATGCTCCACCCCCACAACATGATGCTGCCACCCCCACAACATGATGCTCCACCCCACAACATGATGCTCCACCCCACAACATGATGCAGCACCCCCACAACATGATGCTCCACCCCCACAACATGATGCTCCACCCCACAACATGATGCTGCACCCCCACCACATGATGCTCCACCCCCACAACATGATGCTGCACCCCACAACATGATGCTCCACCCCCACAACATGATGCTCCACCCCACAACATGATGCTGCCACCCCCACAACATGATGCTCCACCCCCACAACATGATGCTGCCACCCCCACAACATGATGCTCCACCCCACAACATGATGCTCCACCCCACAACATGATGCAGCACCCCCACAACATGATGCTCCACCCCCACAACATGATGCTGCACCCCACAACATGATGCTCCACCCCCACAACATGATGCTCCACCCCACAACATGATGCTGCCACCCCCACAACATGATGCTGCACCCCCACAACATGATGCTCCACCCCCACAACATGATGCTGCACCCCCACATCATGATGCTCCACCCCCACAACATGATGCTGCACCCCCACAACATGATGCTGCCACCCCCACAACATGATGCTCCACCCCCCACAACATGATGCTGCACCCCCACAACATGATGCTGCCACCCCCACAACATGATGCTCCACCCCCCACAACATGATGCTGCACCCCCACAACATGATGCTGCCACCCCCACAACATGATGCTCCACCCCCACAACATGATGCTGCCACCCCCACAACATGATGCTCCGCCCCCACAACATGATGATGCCACCCCAAGAACATGATGCTGGCACCCCCACAACATGATGCTGCACCCCCACAACATGATGCTCCACCCCCACAACATGTTGCTCCACCCCCACAACATGATGTTCCACCCCCACAACATGATGCTGCCACCCCACAACATGATGCTCCACCCCACAACATGATGCTTCACCCCCACAACATGATGCTCCACCCCCACAACATGATGCAGCACCCCCACAACATGATGCTCCACCCCCACAACATGATGCTGCACCCCCACAACATGATGCTGCAGTTCACGGTTGGGATGCTTGTTCTGGGATTGATTTGCACTTTTCACACAAACTACGTTCATCTCAAGGAGACAGAATGCGTCTCCTTCCTGAGCGGTATGATGACTGTGTGGTCACATGATGGCGTCTCCTTCCTGAGCGGTGTGATGACTGTGTGGTCACATGATGGCGTCTCCTTCCTGAGCGGTATGATGGCTGTGTGGTCACATGATGGCGTCTCCTTCCTGAGCGGTATGATGACTGTGTGGTCACATGATGGCGTCTCCTTCCTGAGCGGTATGATGAATGTGTGGTCACATGTCTGCGTCTCCTTCCTGAGCGGTATGATGACTGTGTGGTCACATGATGGCGTCTCCTTCCTGAGCGGTATGATGACTGTGTGGTCACATGATGGCGTCTCCTTCCTGAGCGGTATGATGACTGTGTGGTCACATGATGGCGTCTCCTTCCTGAGCGGTATGATGAATGTGTGGTCACATGTCTGCGTCTCCTTCCTGAGCGGTATGATGACTGTGTGGTCACATGATGGCGTCTCCTTCCTGAGCGGTATGATGACTGTGTGGTCACATGATGGCGTCTCCATCCTGAGCGGTATGATGACTGTGTGGTCACATGATGACGTCTCCTTCCTGAGCGGTATGATGGCTGTGTGGTCACATGATGGCGTCTCCTTCCTGAGCGGTATGATGACTGTGTGGTCACATGATGGCGTCTCCTTCCTGAGCGGTATGATGAATGTGTGGTCACATGTCTGCGTCTCCTTCCTGAGCGGTATGATGACTGTGTGGTCACATGATGGCGTCTCCTTCCTGAGCGGTATGATGACTGTGTGGTCACATGATGGCGTCTCCATCCTGAGCGGTATGATGACTGTGTGGTCACATGATGACGTCTCCTTCCTGAGCGGTATGATGTCTGTGTGGTCACATGATGACGTCTCCTTCCTGAGCGGTATGATGGCTGTGTTGTCACATGATGGCATCTCCTTCCTGAGCGGTGTGATGTCTGTGTGGTCACATGATGGCGTCTCCTTCCTGAGCGGTATGATGACTGTGTGGTCACATGATGGCATCTCCTTCCTGAGCGGTATGATGACTGTGTGGTCACATGATGTTTATACTTGTGTACTATTGTTTGTACAGATGAATGTGGCACCTTCAGGTGTTTGGAAATTGCTCCCAAGGATGAACCAGACTTGTGGAGTTCCACAATAGTTTTCTGAGGTCTTGGCAGATTTGTTTTGATTTCCCATGATGTCAAGTAAAGAGACACTGAGTTTCGAGGTCTTAAAATACATCCACAGGTACACCTCCTATCAGCAGCTAACTGGCTAAAGGCTTGACATCATTTTCTGTAATTTTCCAAGCTGCTTAAAGGCACAGTTCACTTAGTGTATGTAAACTTCTGACCCGCTGGAATTATGATTATAGTCAATTAAAAGTGAACAAAATCATTTTTCTAGCATCATGTGAGTGCTTTTTTATTTGCATTAAAATTGAAAACATAAGTTAAACAATGAATGAAAATAAGAAAGATTAAAATTACAATTGCATTATTGTTTAAAAAAAATCCAGAGCCATGCACCAAATACCCTTTTTTATAAGAAATGATCATGAGTTCTCATTGGCAGGTTTCCTTGCGTCCCTCAAACTGCCGTCCTATGAGGAAGTAGCTGCCCAACCCAGCACCCCGCCCCCTCCATACAGCTCTGTCACTTATCCACGAGGCTCTGCCCACCCTGGCCCGAGTCACATGCTGTCATCCCAGAGCTCTGACAACTACACCAGCTGCTCCTGTGACTCCTGCTGTCCGTCATCCCCCTGTAGCTCCTCCCCCTCTTCTGCTCAACTCACAGATGAGACGGATACAAGCCACGCCTCTACACCCTCCCTCAATGAGCCTGGACACACCCACTCCACAGCAGTGGCTACACACGGCGAGACTGTTTCTATGCCACCAATAAACGAATGCAGCCAATCTCCTACGCTCTGCACAGCAGAGGTACTGGAGGCGGAGCTAACAGACTCCACCCCTTTGGACTGCAACGACAACAACACCGTCACCCCAATCAGCATCAAGCCTTCGAAGAAAAGCACAGATAATGTTAGTAATGCCACGGAAATATGTAACGCATCTCACGCAAAAAGTACTAACAATATTTGCACCGCTAGTCGCTCAAACAACTCCAGCAGTGTTAGTTCCAACGTTAGTCCAACAGCTAAGAACATCACCAGCTTTTCAAGACAAAATGCCACAGTAACCGCTCCTCTTTCCTCAACCCCTTCGCCCTCTTCCTCGTCTCTCCAACTCTTTTCGATCTCTGACCCGCTAGGCGTACGTTCTGATCTGCAAAATTCCACAACACAAGGGCCTGTACAAGACACAACCTTTGCCCCGCCTCCACAGTCTCCGCCCAGATCCGCCCTCTTTTCTCCCGGCGTGGAAACCGAGCGTCGCGATTCCGCTGTTAGCGACTTGGACGTGGACCAAACGCACTTCCAGCAGCGACGGCTAACCGGCGACTCTGGCATCGAGGTTTGTCGCTGCCGTATTGAGCGGGAAGAAGAGGATGAGGATGAAGATCAGTTACAGACAGAGTCGGCTGCTGAGCAAAACGACGGTCTCCATGACAGCCCAGACTGTTCCGCTAGAGCCAGACAGTCGCCGGCGGAAGGGGGCGGAAAAGAGGTGTGGCCTGTCTCCCCGGTCCCTCTGCCGGTGGAAGCAGTCGTTATTGCCATGGAAACTGACTGAGGGTTAACCAAAAGTGGGTGATGGAAATCCAAATAAATGTTTGCACCAACATCGGTACTGGGCTCAAACCGCTGATGGGAGAGCAACTGTAAAGATTGACGTTAGAAGTTACGCAACATTAATCTTCGATCTGGTCTTCGGTCTTAGGGTTATATATCTCTGTCCATCTCTGTTTTCTATTCTTTGTGTTTCTCTGTTGTTTATCCAACAACACAGACTGTTTGTCTGCGGACTAAGAGTACTTACACACTAGAGAAAACTATGACGGAGCGTTTGACGGATAGGAATGTGTAAGATGCGTTAAAAGACACGAGTCGGGTGAGTTTCAAATCAAAGCAAGACTAAAGCAAAATGGATCTCAGAAAGCACAACTCGACCTGCTTGTTTGATTTTTTTCGTGTACATCCTTTCAATGAATGCTGTGGACTCTCTGAGACGCCGTAAACTCTTGTGTGTACAGTAGGCACAACTATCAGTATGTTTGATAAAGGACAATGTTCTGACTCTGTACCAGCGAATCGGACCCTGAAAGTGTGACTGTCAAGCTGCTTCTTTCGCTCATTTCGTGAAAAAAACACCAACATTTGTGATACAACAACACAAACTGCACAGTGACATGAAATCAATAGGAACGCCAAGGTGGCCATTTTTCACTCTCAATAAAGACCGTTTTATTCTGGAGTTCTAGAGCGCGACGGAACCCACTAGGATGCTCCAGAACTGCAGCCTGCCCCCCGCCGCCCCCCCCATCCCAACGTTCCAGAACACCAGCTTGGCCAAACACATGCTGCAGCGCAACCACTAAAAAGAATAAATACAACACCTCAGGACATTTCTTTGGTTCTGTTTTTGATTTATTATTATTTGTTTATGCACATTTTGTCTTTATGTATAACATTGAAACAGCATTGTTCATTTACAACATGTAGAATCTCTGAGCAACACGTGTCATGGTCATGATTCACCCCAAAATCTAAATAATTCAATTCTATTTTGCTTAAGGGATGTTCTGGGTTCAAGTTGAACTCAGTTAACGGCACTGGTGACATAATGTTGATTTCCACAAAGAATATTTTAGATTTTCGATGTCCCTGGGTCAATGGGGTCAATGGGGTCAGTGGGTTTAGTGGGGTCAATGGGGTCAATGGGGTCAATGGATTCAATGTGATCAATGGGGTCAATGTGGTCAGTGGGTTCAATGGGGTCAATGGGTCAATGGGGTCAATGGATTCAATGTGATCAATGGGGTCAATGGGGTCAGTGGGTTCAATGGGGTCAAAGGGTTCTAAGGGTTCAATGGGGTCAATGGGTCAATGGGGTCAATGTGGTCAATGGGGTCAATGTTGTCAATGGATTCAATGGGGTCAGTAGGGTCAATGGGGTCAGTGGGGTCAATCCGTAAACATTAAAAAAATAACTGTTTCAAAAGTATAATCTAATCATATCCTTATAAAGTTATATACAATATTACAACTTGGTTGTTATGACAACAAACCCCTATAAGTCCGGTATAGTCTCTATGTTTCCACAGATGTGGTTAGTACGTGATTTATCACAGTAAAATCATTGCATGATTGTGTCTATACTTTTGAAACTGTGTATTTGAGCGTTCCTGGACTGGCCCCGTTGACTTCCATTGTAGCTTAACTTGTACTGAACCCAGAACTTTCCATAAAAATACAAAAAGACTTTTGGCTGAATTTTTGCACTGTAACGTCACTATTGAGGTAAATGAGAATTACTGTACAAACAAACTCCAACAAGACGTGCAAATACTCATACTAGGCTTTATTTTCATACTTTTGGGGTGACATGTGACCTGGACGTGCTTTCTTGACATTAAGACATGCAGCCTGAAGACTTAAAGCAAACTGCTGTTAACATACATGAATATATAACGAAATAGATATAATTATATATAAGAATCAATATAGTAGCTTCAGATAGAATATACAGTATAAGCTCTGTCTATATAAAGTGATTTATATTTTCTAAGCATGCTGATAGGAGTGTTTGTGTGGTGTTTAATGTTGTCAGGGGTTCCGTGTTCCATCTTTAGAATGTGCACAGTGTTACCACCATCACTGTTGCGTTACCATGGCGTTACTATGACGACCCATTCTAGTGTAAGCATTAGAGTGTGTTTGACGTTGATGTGTGGCGCTGTAAAAGGTGTAATTCAAACATTTAAAGACTAAACGCTAGACTGAAACAACACAATGAACAGCCTGTCTTGTAATCTCTGATTGCCCAGTGTGTGTGTGTGTGTGTGTGTGTGTGTGTGTGTGAGTGTGTGTGTGTGCGTGTGTGTGTGCGTATGTGTGTGTGTGTGATGTGTGAGTGTGTGTGTGTGAGTGCGTGTGTGTGTGTGTGTATGTGTGTGTGTGATGTGTGAGTGTGTGTGTGCGTGTATGTGTGTGTGTGATGTGTGAGTGTGTGTGTGTGTGTGTGTGTGTGTGTGTGAGTGAGTGTGTGTGTGTGTGTGTGTGTATGTGTGTATGAGAGTGTGTGTGTGTGTGTGTGTGAGTGAGTGTGTGTGTGTGTGTATGAGAGTGTGTGTGTGTGTGTGTGTGTGAGAGAGTGTGTGTATGTGAGTGTGTGTGTGTGTGAGTGTGTATGTGAGTGTGTGTGTGTGTGTGTGTGTGTGTGTGTTTGTGTGTGTGTGTGTGTGTGTGTGACTGAATGTACATTTATGGGTCACTGGTGCTTTAGAGAAAACTGATGAATTGTGAATAATTAAATTAAATAGAATTCCTCACTCTGTTGTGTTCCATGAAAATATAATTGGGCATCGTTTACGATGGCATGATATCGTTTGACATTTTTCACCAAATGTCTGTTGAGTTCAATTTGGTTATTAACCCAAGAGCAAAGCAGTTGGAAAAAAGTGCAACATGTAACATCATATAAATTAAATTCAAAAGTAACACACAGTAACACAAAACTCGTCGCTTCCAAAAATGCGTTAACCCCCAGCACAACGCCATCAGCCTAAAAGGCGCCACCTAGTGGCTAGAAAAGTAAATGATAGGAAAACGAAAACTGGGCTGCGCGCAGACTGCAATTAAAGATTATAACAAAGCATTCATAGTGCGCACGCTTCGAACGTGTCTGCGGCTAGCGTACTGTTTGTGCATACGTGGAAATGCAATGCACATTTCTTGAAAATGAACTATTGTTATGGTATTGTGCCGTAAATTCAAAAAGTAACGTGTTACTGTATGTCACTTCCAAAAGTAATCTTACTTAAATGTGTGTTACTCTTAATGTGTGATCCCCAGCACAAGGCCTCAGCGTATAAAGCACCACCTAGTGGTGAGAACAGGAAAAACATGGCTGCATGCGGACAGGCTGCGTCTCTGCGGCTGGCGTTGACTGCAATTAAAGAGTATAGCAAAGCATTCATAGCGTGCACGCTTCAAACGGCTAGCATACTGTATGCGGATACTGCGCTCATGTCGAAATGTGCGCATGCAGAAAGGCAAAGTATACTTTAGCCTTCAGTGTGTGTGTTTGTCAGTGTCGTGGTGTGACTCTCACGGTGTAGCGTTGTGGTTGTAGCACTACACCGTAACGCCCCTGCAGGTCAGGTAAGGAAGCCCCTGAGGGCACGCTGAAGTGAAAGCGCTGCAATAGACAGCTGACGAACAGGAAGAGCTCCATTCTGGCCAGAGATTCACCCACACATACACGAGGACCGGCACCAAACGGCAGGAAACTGGAGGGAGTTATTCTCTTTCCTGAGGCGTCGAGGAATCTCTCTGCGAGGGAGGAAAAGAGGCGTGTTTAAATACAGAATCACTGAAATGTGAGGAAACTGCCGGTATATTGCGCAACATATGATACAAAGATGCAGCAGAAGTTTCAGACAGTAGTTTGATCTTATTGGCTTTGTGGAACTTGCAGGAGTTTCCACACTGCTACTATAAGCACTTCTTGAAGAACCAGTCACTGGATGGGACAAACATGTGACCCGGTTTCAGATTTATACGCCTCTAAACATCACATGAAAAACAAACTGTGCTCGGCTTATTTATATGTCCATCCAGGACCGTTTCAGACTTTCTGGCACCCTTGTCGAGATCTCTAATGTTTGGGAAGCGTGTCAGCGCCCTCCTCTTTGGTGCACCCCCCCCAGCAGGTGGTGCCCTAGGCGACCGCCTACATCGCCCATGCCTAGAAACAGCCCTGTGTCCGGGTCCAGGTGTTATGGTCTCTTTTCTGTCTGGAAAAACTCTGGAATAGCCTTCCTGATATTGTTCGAGGCTCAGACTCGCTGTCCCAGTTTAAAACTAGATTAAAGACACATCTCTTTAACCAAGCATTCACATAATGCAAACTTTTTATACTACTGCTGAATCAGTTATAATGCATTAATATTATGAACATCAGCTATGCTAATTATTTCCCATCTGCTTTTCTGCTGTTATCTCGGGACGCCAGTCCCGAGGTAAATAGCGTTCGTCAGCTCCAGTTTGTATCCAGCCTCTCACGGAGACTTCAGATGCCCCATCACCATGGACAAGGATCTTGAAATGGGATACATAGACTAACTATTGCCAACAAAAGCCTTCATCAGCCAAACAAGCACAATTGCATCTAAGTGAACTTCTGGAATTTAATCAAGGATGGACTTCAAAGACACTGGTCACTAATCTTGCAGTTCAAACACAATCACTGTCTAAATACTGACCCTTAGCACTTAATAAGTTTAATAATTTTTTAAATCATGTTTTTTAACTATAAATAATTCTTATTTACATTATTCATGATGTTAGCCAGAGGGGAACTGGCCCCCACAGTGAGTCTGGTTTCTCCCAAGGTTATTTTTCTCCATTAACAATCATCTTTTGGAGTTTTGTGTTCCTTGCCACAGTCGCCTTCGGCTTGCTCACTGGGGTTATTAATACAATTATTATTTAATTATTTTTAAACACGATAAAGAATCATATCTTATCTAATTCCACAACAGGGCTCCAAACAAAAAATCAATTAAGGAGCCACTGGCTCCTATAGGGGGAAAAAACAGGCGCCAAATATTTTCATTTTTAACTCCTTCCATTCCTTTTCATCCCGCAGCTCGCATGCAAGAAAAACTGCACGTGCTAACAGTGTAGTCTGTG
>JAVLUX010000001.1:42716957-42784457 GCA_032164185.1 Moxostoma hubbsi
GTTTTCCAGCGGCAGGAACTGGGAGACTAGTCAGGATCGAGGGAAAGATGAATGCAGCAATGTACAGAGACATCCTTGATGAACACCTGCTCCAGAGCGCTCTGGACCTCAGACTGGGGTGAAGGTTCATCTTCCAACAGGACAATGACCCTAAACACACAGCCAAGATAACAAAGGAGTGGCTACGGGACAACTCTGTGAATGTCCTTGAGTGGCCCAGCCAGAGCCCAGACTCGAACCCGATTGAACATCTCTGGAGAGATCTGAAAATGGCTGTGCACCGACGCTCCCCATCCAACCTGATGGAGCTAGAGAGGTCCTGCAAAGAAGAATGGGAGAAACTGCCCAAAAATAGGTGTGCCAAGCTTGTAGCATCATACACAAAAAGACTCGAGGCTGTAATTGGTGCCAAAGGTGCTTCAACAAAGTATTGAGCAAAGGGTGTGAATACTTATGCACATGTGATTCGTTTCTTTGTGCCAAGCTTGTAGCATCATACTCAATCATTTTAATCAAACTTCTTTCACGTTGTCATTATGGGGTGTTCTTTGTAGAATTCTTGTAAAGTTGTAAAAAGTGTTTATAAAAGTGTTTATAAAAGTGTTTATAAAAGTGTTTATAAAAGTGTTAAGATTGTTCACACACTCTCAGCCAGGGAAAGACGTCGATGAGTCCTCCTCTGGCGATGGTCTGCACAATGCCGTCGTTGTAATCCATGACCTTTAGGAGCTCAGGGTCATTGGGCTGGTACGAGGAACTGAACACGAGTCGACACACGACATTAGTGACGGCCCGCATGAGAACAGGACTGAGATCTAATCTCAGACCCCCACAGACCCGGAGCTCCTCACACAGACTGTCGGCCGCCTCCAGAACTAAACACACAGAGCGAGTGATCATCATCATCATCATCATCAAGGATTTGTTATCTCAATCAATGGTCCGAGGTCTGGACTGTGTGTGTGCTTACCGATGGTCTGGAGTTTACTGGACCCCTCGCCGAATAGTGTGAACGAGGAGTGCACCAGCCTGCGATGGTTCTTCCACAGAGGACTGTAGTCGGCAAACGCAATATCCTTCCCACCCTGAGTCAACAGATCCGTCGTTACCTGAACGAGCGGAGAGAGGAAGAGCGCAGTCGAGAGTTGCTATAAATGATCGTGGATCTGTCAACAACAAATGCGGAGAAATGAACCTTGTTTAGGACCATTTATAAAACCGATTGTTTCCCAAGTGTCTCATTATTACAATTATTATATTTAAGATTTGGATTAATTCTATATTGAATTGAACTTTATTTGGGGGCCTTTTCCAGCAAATATTGATATGTGAATAATTGCGATTAATTTGATTAAATTGAAACGATTAGTCATATTAATGAAATGAGTATTTGTTATATCACATTTAATTTATGCAGACTTATAAATAAATAATTGTATTAATGCAATTAATTGTGATTAATTTGATTTATTAATCGTCATAACGTCATTAATTAGATTTTGTATTAGTGATTGACAGACTAGCATTTATACATCATATTAATATTTGTTGTATCACATTTAATTTATGCAGACTTAAAAAAAATAATTGTATTAATGCAATTAATTGTGATTAATTTGATTAATTAATCGGCATATGTTATTGATTGAACTAAAAGGTTTAGTGATTGACAGCCTAACATTTATACATTATATTAATATTTGTTGTATGACATTTCATTTATGCCGATTTAATAAAAAAAGCGATTAATTGTGATTAATTGTGATTAATCGGCATATCATGTAATTAATTCAGTTATATTTTTTATCAATTGAAAGCCTAGAATTTATACATCATATAAGCATTTGTTGTACTATATTTAATTTATTCTGATTTAATAAAAAAAAGCGATTATTTGTGATTAATTGTGATTAATTGCGATTAATCGGCTTATCATGTAATTAATTTGGTTCTATTTTTTATCAATTGCAATCCTAGAATTTATACATCATATAAGCATTTTTTGTACTATATTTCATTTTTTCTGATTTAATAAATAAATAATTGTATTAATGCAATTAATTGTGATTAATTGGAATAATGAATCGGCATTTCATGCAATTAATTTGATTAAAGTACTTTCTTGATTGCAGCCAAGCTTTTATACATTATATTAGTATTTGTTGTATCACATTTAATTCATGGTGATTGAATCCCAAATTTTTTGCAATTAATTGTGATTAATCGGCATATCATGTAACTAATTCGGTTATATTTTTAATCAATTAATAGCCTAGAATTTATACATCAGATAAGCATTTTTGTACTATATTTCATTTATTCTGATTTAATAAAAAAAAGCGATTATTTGTGATTAATTGTGATTAATTGCGATTAATCTGCTTATCATGTAATTAATTTGGTTATATTTTTTATCAATTAATAGCCTAGAATTTATACATCAAATAATAATTTTTTGTACTATATTTCATTTTTTCTGATTTAATAAATAAATAATTGCATTAATGCAATTAATTGTGATTAATTGGAATAATGAATCGGCATTTCATGCAATTAATTTGATTAAAGTACTTTCTTGATTGCAGCCAAGCTTTTATACATTATATTAGTATATGTTGTACCACATTTAATTTATGCTATTTAAATAAAAAGATTAATGCAATTAATTGTGATTAATTAATCGTTATATGCTATTGATTTGAACCAGCATATCATGTAATTAATTCAATATTTTTTTTCAAGATTGACAGCCAAGCATTTATATATCATATAAGCATTTGTTTTACTACATTTAATTTATACTTATTTAAATAAATAGAAATAGAGTATTTCTATTGTAATACAGTAATTACTGTATCTCATTAATGAGAATTTAATGAGAATCATGACACAAATTTGGCAGGATTTTGATTTATTGTCATGAAAATAATGTCCCAATGCAACAAATCAAACTGTCCATGAGTTATTCCATGTCAAATCAACCCAATGTCAAGTTTTACCTTTCATAATCATTTCTGCATTTCTTAACCATTAAACAAAGATCCCCAAAATGAAGTGTTGAGTCGGGGACCTCTGGAGGAGTTCAACCAGTAATCTCCAGTACTCACCATCTTGGGCCGTCCAGCAAACTCTCTTCCACGCTGCAGCAGCACCTCTCTCACCAGACTGACTTCACTCACCACCAGTGTGAAGTGTGGACCCATATACAGGCCGAACAGAGAGCCGTACCTGCTCGCCAGGTGAGTGAACAGCAGGTGAGGGGGCAGAGCAGAGCGCAGGTGCAGCAGACTCCCCAGTACCGGCACTCGCGGCAGACACGGCAACAACATGCCACCTCTGGAAGACCAGCGCCTTCCCAGCATGCATTTCAACAGCACCAGCACAGCAGCACAGACACAGAAGAACAGAGTGAAGACTGAAGAGATGCTGCACATGATGGAACCAAGAAGACTTGTTCCGCATTTGACAGAAATAGTTAATGTGAGAAGCCAGCACTCACCCGCAGGGCAGATTTAAATGCTCTGGGCGGGGGGGCTTTTCTGTGGGAGGGCCGGTTGGGGAACCTTGGTTTGGGGTTGGAGGTCACAGAAACCCTGAGGTTGTTTGATCAATGACAGAGCAGATGTGAAACATCAACTTTTTTCATGCTTTCTGTGACAGCTCATGCTCACTTCTGTGACTTGATGTCTAACTCATGATATGTGAAGCACTTTGAGCTGCACTTGATATAAGAAACGTTCATTCTTAATAAAGCTGTATGAGTGTATACGTCTAACTCTGTCTCTGTCTGCTTTACAGTATGACACTCTCGGCTGGCCTTGAGCGCTCCAAGGTTTGGCATCAGTATAAACAGCAGAATGTTTACTGAACCGCTTGACCATGAATGTGTGAAAGGACCGTGATGAAAAATACGTATCATTTGTCATCACATATACACTCACCTATATAACAGTATTAAAACAGATCAACATTGCCATGACAGAATCACTGTACTTCTGTAAGTATTTTAGGATCAGGACTGTATTTAACTGAGCAGATGTACTGACTCACATATATTAAAATCATTACAGTGAAAAAATAACCTTCACTGCAGCTGTCATCATTCTACAGTCATCCAAATAACAGGCTGAACTCATTGCTCATGCCAACACTGCTTTGACTTGAGCCAGTAAGTAATCTCCTAGCAACTACCCTGGACACCCTAGCAACCACATAACAACTATTCTGAACACCATAGCAAAAACATAACATCAACCCTGAACACACTAGCAACCACATAGCAACTACCCTGAACAACCTGGCAACCACATAGCAACTACCCTGAACAACCTAGCAACCACATAGCAACTATTTAAAGCACTCTAGAAACCACATGGCTACTATCCTGAACACCATAGCAAAAACATAACATCAACACTAAACACCTTAGCAACCGCATGGCAACTACCCTGAACACCCTAGCAACCACATAACTATTCTGAACACTCTAGAAACCACACAGCAACTATTCTGAACACCATAGCAATTGCATAGCAACTACCCTGAACACCCAAGCAACCACATAACAACTACTCAGAAAACCACAGCAACTGAAAAGCAACTACAATGAACACCATAGCAACCACATAGTACACCCTGCAACTGAATATAAAGTACCCTAAACACAATAGCAACTGGATAGCAACTACACAGAACACCCTAGCAACCTCGTACCAGTTACCCTGAAAACTCTAGCAACCACATAGAAACTACTCTGAACACCATAGCAACCTCGTACCAATTACCCTGAAAACTCTAGCAACCACATAGAAACTACTCTGAACACCATAGCAACCACATAACAACTACTCAGAAAACCACAGCAACTGAAAAGCAACTACAATGAACACCATAGCAACCACATAGTACACCCTGCAACTGAATATAAAGTACCCTAAACACAATAGCAACTGGATAGCAACTACACAGAACACCCTAGCAACCACATAGCAACTACTCAGAACACCCTAGCAACAGTATATAACTACCATGATCACTTTAGCAACTGAATATCAACTACTCAGAACACCTTAGCAACCACTCAGAACACCCTAGCAACAGTATAGAACTACCATGATCACTATAGCAACTGAATATCAACTACTCAGAACACCCTAGCAACCACATAGCAACTACTCAGAACACCACAGCAACTGAATATCAACTATTCAGAAGACCCAATCAACTGCATAGCAACTACCATGAACACCACATAGCAACCACTTCGAACACCCTGGCAACCACTCACAACAAGCAGGTGTACATTCGGATTGTCTTTTGTTTTTCTCTCATTCTGTTCCAGTCATATTAAATGTGTTGATTAGAGTTTCTGCTAACTGAAATGAAGTCGTTCTCTCAGCAGTGTCACAGAAGTGCAGAGTTTGATATAAAATCATTATGGCTGTCAAGGCATTCTTGTCAGTCTCACTTAGTCGGTCAAGGACACACACGGACACGGACACGGACACGGACACACATTTGAAAGAATACAAGTTTGCACTCTAAATGTATGGGTGTTAGTCAGGCTGTGCTGCTCCTGTGTGGGTGGAGAGAAGCTGGTGAAGCTCTGCAGCAGTTTCCATCTTATTACACAACACCCAGAAAAACACCTCACACTGATCCAGGGTCAGCTGAATCACAGCTCCGCTCATTATCACTCATTTTCATTGGCCTGGCAAGAGGACAGTGTCTCTGAAGGAGGTTAGGAATAAATTGAACATAAATGCAAGACTTTGATATTAGCTATAATTTCAGCCTGATGTAGTTTGAATACTTGGTTGGATAAGACTCATTCAGTCAATAGTCAATGAAAGGTTCATTTATTTACTTTTGAATTGAACTGGGGTCTACGGCATTGGAGGCAGTGCGCTAATGAACCAGCTTGCTCCTTTTACAAATATTACCAGATCAAGTGTATTAATGAGGAATAAACTTTTTTTTTAAGTTGCTGATCACCGATAGTTCCAAAAAGCAGCTATCAGCACTGATTAATTGTAAAACCGATATATTAGTATACTTCTGATATATAAAACACCTTTTTAAAACAGTATTTACAAAGTGCATTACTGAAGGCATACATACATTGAAGGAAGGAATTGACTTTACTGCTGATATTACCCAGAACACACTAGAAACAATCAGAACACTTCAGCAACCACATTCCAAAATGCCGAAATGACAGTTCAAATCATGCAGGGCATGTTAGTGCTCATGTGTGTTAGTACACAAACGATTATCTCCAGATGCATCATTTATAAGGTCTTCCCGTTCCTTTAGCTGTGAAGTGTGACGCCTCCAGAAGAACTTGCAAGCCGGTATGTCTGCAGCTCCCTGTGTGAGCCTGCGTATATTTTTGGAGGCGTGGGGAAAGCCTCATGTTTGACAGCATACCGTTAAAGGTAAAGGGAACTGGTTGCCCCGGAGCTCTCCCACACTCTCCAGAGGATTCAGCACTCTGAAACAAAAGATACCGTAGCAATCACACAGCAACTATCTAGAACATCCACAGCAACCACATAGCATCTACCCTGAACACCCCAGCAACTGCATAGCATCTACCCTGAACACCCCAGCAACTGCATAGCATCTACCCTGAACACCCCAGCAACTGCATAGCATCTACCCTGAACACCCCAGCAACTGCATAGCATCTACCCTGAACACCCCAGCAACTGCATAGCATCTACCCTGAACACCCTAGCAACCACATAGTAACTACACTGAACACCCTAGCAACCACATAGTAACTACCCTGAACACCCAGCAACTGCATAGCAACTACCCTGTACACCCTAGCAACCATATAGCAGCTATTCAGAACACTCTAGAAACCCCATAGCAACTACTCAGAATACCGTAGCAACTGCATAACAACTACCCTGAACACCCTAGCAACCACATAGCAACTACTCTGAACACTCTAGCAACCACATAGTAACTACCCTGCAACGACTCAGAAACCACAGCAACTGAAAAGCAACTAAAATGAACACATAGCAACCATTTAGAACACCCTGCATCTGAATCTAAACTACAATGAACACCATAGCAACCACAAAGCAACTATTTAAAAGACTCCATAAACTACATAACTACTGAGAACATTCTATCAACCACATAGCAACTAATCAGAACACCCTAGCAACCACATAGCAACTACCCTGAACACCCCAGCAACCATATGGCAACTACCTTGAACACCCCAGCAACTGCATAGCAATTACCCTGAACACCCTAGCAACCGTATAGCAGCTATTTAGATCATTCTAAAAAACACATAGCTACTACTCAGATAATCTTAGCAACCACACAGCAACTATTTAGAACATCCACAGCAACCACATAGTAACTACCCTGAACTCCTTAGCAACCACATAGTAACTACCCTGAACACCCCAGCAACTGCAAAGCAATTACCCAGAGCACCCTAGCAACACATAGCAACTACTCTGAACACTCTAGCAACCAAACAGTAACTACCCTGAACACCCTAGCAACCACATAGCAACGACTCAGAAAACCACCGCAACTGAAAAGAAACTACAATGAACACCATGTCAACCACTTAGAAAACCCTGGCAACTGAATATAAACTTCCATGAACACCATAGCAACTGTATAGCAACTACTCAGAACACCCTAGTAACCACATATTAACTACTCAGAACACCCTAGCAACCACATAGCAACTACTCAGAACACCATGGCAACTGAATATCAACTGCTCAGAACACCCTAGCAACTGCATAGCAACTACCATGAACAGCATAGCAAACACTTTTGTTTTTCTCTCATTCTGTTCCAGTCATATTAAATGTGTTGATTAGAGTTTCTGCTAACTGAAATGAAGTCGTTCTCTCAGCAGTGTCACAGAAGTGCAGAGTTTGATATAAAATCATTATGGCTGTCAAGGCATTCTTGTCAGTCTCACTTAGTCGGTCAAGGACACACACGGACACGGACACGGACACGGACACACATTTGAAAGAATACAAGTTTGCACTCTAAATGTATGGGTGTTAGTCAGGCTGTGCTGCTCCTGTGTGGGTGGAGAGAAGCTGGTGAAGCTCTGCAGCAGTTTCCATCTTATTACACAACACCCAGAAAAACACCTCACACTGATCCAGGGTCAGCTGAATCACAGCTCCGCTCATTATCACTCATTTTCATTGGCCTGGCAAGAGGACAGTGTCTCTGAAGGAGGTTAGGAATAAATTGAACATAAATGCAAGACTTTGATATTAGCTATAATTTCAGCCTGATGTAGTTTGAATACTTGGTTGGATAAGACTCATTCAGTCAATAGTCAATGAAAGGTTCATTTATTTACTTTTGATTGCATTAAAATCATACATAGTTCAACCTTAAAAAATGACACTGGCAAAGTATTGCGGCTACTTTTAAAGACAACTAGTAAGTTTGCTGAAACTTCCATATACTGTATTAGAGGTCAACTAATGGTGGATTTTGACAATACCGATAACTAAGGCGGTGGAAAAACTGATAACCGATTAATAGGCAGATTGTTTTACAAAATCTATTTACAGAATGATACAAAAATGTGTAGTCCTTACTCTGACGAGCACAGATATTAAGGCTACAAGTGTCTTAAATTAATAATATACCAAAAGCAGTTTACTGTATCCCAATTATAACCAAAACATTAAGATACGGTGCACAACGTGGGACATTTGACTTTGAACTAGCCAGAAATACAAATGGACTCTTATTTTTACTCCATTAAAATGTTCTATATTTAAGTATTTACCAAATTAAGCTTTTTATAACAAATATATTCACCAGATGGCTACAGTTACACTCACCCCCTTAAACCTCACTCCCATCCGGGTCATGGCACCACTTTAACTGGTCCTGCTCAACCCGCTCTAAGTGGGATTTGAACCAGGATCTTCAACATGGGAGGTGGGCACGCTAACAAAGAGGCTAAAGGCTACAGCCTCTAACATCAGTCGCTAGTGCACCTCTTGAGGACAGGGGAGTGAGGTTTACACATACCACACAGCCATCACGTACCAGCTTGCTCCTTTTACATATATTACCAGATTAAGTGTATTAATGAGGAATAAACTTTTTTTTAAGTTGCTTCTACAAATTGATTGGAGTCCACCTGTTGTAAATTCAGTTGATTGGACATGATTTGGAAAGACACACACCTGTCTATATAAGGTCCCACAGTTAACAGTGCATGTCAGAACACAAACCAAGCCATGAAGTCCAAGGAATTGTCTGTAGACCTCCGAGACAGGATTGTATCGAGGCACAGATCTGGGGAAGGGTACAGAAACATTTCTGCAGCATTGAAGGTCCCAATGAGGACAGTGGCCTCCATCATCCATAAATGGAAGAAGTTTGGAACCACCAGGACTCTTCCTAGAGCTGGCCGCCCGGCCAAACTGAGCGATCGGGGGAGAAGGGCCTTAGTCAGGGAGGTGACCAAGAACCCGATGGTCACTCTGACAGAGCTCCAGCATTTCTCTGTGGAGGGAGGAGAACCTTCCAGAAGAACAACCATCTCTGCAGCACTCCACCAATCAGGCCTGTATGGTAGAGTGGCCAGATGGAAGCCACTCCTCAGTAAAAGGCACATGACAGCCCACCTGGAGTTTGCCAAAAGGCACCTGAAGGACTCTCAGACCATGAGAAACAAAGATTGAACTCTTTGGCCTGAATGGCAAGCGTCATGTCTGGAGGAAACAGGCACCGCTCATCACCTGGCCAATCCCATCCCTACAGTGAAGCATGGTGGTGGCAGCATCATGCTGTGGGGATGTTTTTCAGCGGCAGGAACTGGGAGACTAGTCAGGATCAAGGGAAAGATGAATGCAGCAATATACAGAGACATCATTGATGAAAACCTGCTTCAGAGCGCTCTGGACCTCAGACTGGGGCGAAGGTTCATCTTCCAACAGGACAACGACCCCTAAACACACAGTCAAGATAACAAAGGAGTGGCTACGGGACAACTCTGTGAATGTCCTTGAGTGGCCCAGTCAGAGCCCAGACTTGAACCCGATTGAACATCTCTGGAGAGATCTGAAAATGGCTGTGCACCGACGCGAAGGTCGTTTTCCAGTTGTCCAGGACTCTTAGTTATGTGCCTCCCCCAGCCATGCCAGAGTCATTGTCTCCCACACCTCAAAGAACTTTGGGATTTATGTCATGTTTAATATGTGTGTTCATGTTTTGGGGCATTAGGAGCCACCCCTAGTGTGTGTTTCCCTCCATGTTCATGTGTCTTGTTTTCATTGGTTTATTGTTTCATTATGTTGTTATCAGTTCTAGTTTGTCATTGGTTAACTTGTTATTGTTTTACCCAATGTCTGTGTATTTAAGCCCTCATGTTTGCCATGAGGTTTGTCTCTTGTCAAGTATTGTATGTGAATGTGTTTATGTAACTTTCATGTTTATGTTTTATTTTTGGTTTCACACTCACTTGGATTTATCACGTTTCGAAATAATCTGCACTTGGGTTCATCTTCACATCTTCGCCATCATCTTCATCACTGTCCTCGCCAGCATAACGTAACAACTTTACTGTCGATATTACCCAGAACACACTAGAAACCATAAACCAATGTTCTAAAAACCCCTCAGAACACCAGAGCAAACACATACTAACACACTAGAAACAATCAGAACACTTCAGCAACCACATTCCAACGGCCTAGCGACCACCCACAACTATCATCGAGGTGGGAAGTTTTGCATGGGCAAACATCACTCACTTGCTCTTCAGAATGAAAATGCCGAAATGACAGTTCAAATCATGCAGGGCATGTTAGTGCTCATGTGTGTTAGTACACAAATGATTATCTCCAGATGCATCATTTATAAGGTCTTCCCGTTCCTTTAGCTGTGAAGTGTGACGCCTCCAGAAGAACTTGCAAGCCGGTATGTCTACAGCTCCCTGTGGGCGTGTGTGTGTATTTTTGGAGGCGTGGGGAAAGCCTCGTGTTTGACAGCATGCTGTTAACTGGAACGGGTTGCCCTGGAGCTCTCCCACACTCTCCAGAGGATTCAGCACTCTGAAACAAGAGAAATGTCTCCCGAATCCAGATGAATCACGTGCAACAAGCTGTCACGGACGCCTCATGGTTCTCTTTATAAATAACCATTTTTGGACTTAATTTCCGGAAACAGAGCCAAGCTGCAGTTGGCATTACACAAAGTATTTTGGTTCTAAGACTGGGGGCTTTCAAACTTTTTGATGCCAAGGACCCCCAAATATGATGACTGTCCCCTCATGAGGAATACCCTGTTAGGTGCAGAAACACGAAGAGGAACATTTACTCTTTTCAATGGCTTGAAGCCTAGTTAAAATGTCCAAATGTGATGTAGGAGCTTTATTCAGTGCGTCCCATTGACATCCATACAGCCTCGTTTTCATTCCCATCAAAGATAAATTTTTACGGACCCACTAGCACCCCCTTGTGGCCCCCTAAGAGACCCCGGACCCCACTTTGAAACCCCGCTTTTTAAGACACGTTGACAATAATGCAATATTCTCTGTAATATTGCATAATTATGATCAGATCTATAGCTATGGAGTCTTAAATGACACACATTGTATAGAACAATAACACTATACCATATTATATCTACACTACCTGGTCAGAATATGGACATACTCGACTGAAGTTGCTTCTTATGATCTTAGAAACATTTTGATCTTGCTTTAATTACTTAACCTTGAGTGACCCGACATCCATACTTCATTTAAACCGACTGATCTCAGTTCAGATTGACTGTGCTGTCAGTAAAGGGTTAAACTTTTATGTTGGGAGAAACGCCAATAAAACTACATCTGGTAAGAAACCTCATTAGATTCACTATTTATAATGGATCATTTTATTTGAACATGGCTGGCAGTGATTGGACGATGCAGGACGTTCTGATCATTTCTGATTGGTTAAATGCTTCAGCACTGACTTTCACTTCTTTGTTTGAAAAAGAGAGAACATTGAGATTGTATTGACAAAGTAGAAAAAACACTCTAACATACAGTAAAAGAGGTTTTTATTTGTGCTTTTCTCAATACTTGTTCCAAAGCAGCTTTACAGAAAGTCAGAAAGGGGACTGTAAAATGCACATATCAGACACGTTACATAACATACATTTTATTGACAGAAAAATACTTTTACATGAGCGTATATGAAGGGAACATGTGATCAAGCGTCCAGCATACGTGTGAAATTCTTCAGTATGTTTAAAGAGCATCTCAGGATGATGCACCTCATAAAACTGCACTGAAAAAAAGATTTTGTCTTTTACTTCTTAAAGCATAATATGTCGAGTTAGAATAACTGCCATGCACTGACTGAACAATATAATGTACTGAAAACAAGCAATACAGTCAACTTTTAGAACATCTCAGTTGCCTTTGCTGCTGAGACTTTACCCCATGTGACTGTACCCTCCCTAGCAACCGGGTTGCCAATTTGGTTGCTTAGGAGACTCACAGCATGTGGAGACTCATGCTACTCTCCACGATCCACACACAACTCACCACACGCCCCATTGAGAGAACCACTAATCACCACCACGAGGAGGTTACCCCATGTGACTCTACCCTCCCTAGCAACCGGGACAATTTGGTTACCCCATGTGACTCTACCCTCCCTAGCAACCGGGACAATTTGGTTACCCCATGTGACTCTACCCTCCCTAGCAACCGGGACAATTTGGTTACCCCATGTGACTTTTTGAAACAATAAGATGTTTTTACAGTGTGCTTGAGAGAATATGGGAAATAGTAATGATAATGAGTAGGTGTGTCCAGCATGTTGCTTGGTTTATGATATACATGATGAATAATACATGATACTAATAATATATTATACTATAAGTGTTGCTGCATAAACGTTGCCATGACGTTTAACATCAACAGGTTAAAGCTTCTAATAGGATCTGGTCGTTTCTAATAAAGGGAGAGAGGATGCACAACAAACAATCACGAGTAAAAGTCCACAAATAAGAACGTCACAAGTTTCCCAGAAGATCCCAAAGGGTCGCACCATCTAAAATAAACAAGATGTGGATGTGCGCTGAAGCAGAAAGGGGTTAAATATTCTTCTCAAAGGGCGAAGAAGAAACTTTGACTCATATGTCAAAACATGGTAATAAATGTTGCACAAAGCACAGGAGAAATGAACCGTTACATAACCGGCAATACATGCACACCGTCTGCGTTGGATAAACGCAGGTTACGTAACACAAGGGGACCTGATTCACCTGCATTACAACGCAACATCCATCTAGTTTTACCTTTAACATGACATTTAGATGCATCGTGCATTTGGGCATGCATGCATCATGCGGGCATCAGCAGGGCATCATGCATGCTGTGAATGCGGCACTGATGTCGCTGTCCGCGGTGCTGAAAGCTGCAGTCTGCGGATGCATTACTGCAGAACACGCGCGAAACAACTGATCTGGAATCATTCTCTCTCTCCAAAACATCAGCCTGTGCCATTGTGAAGCGGGAAAGCGTTGAGGCAGATCAGTAGTTTCGATTGCTGCACATGCCAAACTTGCTATTGTTGATGGAAACATGTTTAATGGTTTAAGCGTTTTATCCGCATTGCATGTGCTTGCACGGGGTTTTAGCGCTATTATACCCTCCTGTTGCTGTTTATCATTCATCTAAACGCTTAAACACATCAGATCATGTGTCATTAGTCACCCAGGGCGCTTCTGTTTTGCGTTTGCACCGCGAGCACAATGGCCGCCTCGTTTTTCCGCAACGGTCTTCAGGAAAGTCGCCGCTGCGTCACGCCCCTCTGCCCATTTTCGGAGGGGAACCCCGTCACATCCTCTGCCCATATTTGGGCAAGAGCCATCCAGAGTTAGCACACGGCGGGGAATCCTCCTGTCGACGTAGATGAGCGGTGGGCGGAGCTCCGGTCCAGCCGAACAGTATAAAAGCGGGATGAGGGATTCCAGTAAACGAATCGACGGACACCAGAATCTGGACGCCATAGGAGATCTGCTTGCTGGGAAACAAGAAAAAGGAATCCCAAAGCATTCGGAAATAATTCCAACGACAGTCCTTGTGGATTTTGATATATAGGCCTATTTTTTGCACATCATGCTGAACACGGTGGACTTCAGTGCGCTGGATTTCCTCTGCGCCCAAACCGAGAGTCTGGAGGCACAATCTAACCCTCAGATTCAACCTGATGCTGGTGAGTGCTGCTGTTTTATTTTATTTTCTATATTAGTCCCTGCAAAAGATTAGATTGATGCATTTTAGACTCAATGCACAATTGAGAGTCCAAATGTAATGACTCAAGAATCAACGATTGTAAAATCCAGCACTAATCTGTATTTTGGGGTGGATTAATGTCTAAGATGGTTACAGCCCATCAGCAGTGAGTCTGTGAACGCTTATGTAACGTCATCTTTCTCTTCCTCTCGCAGCTCGCGGACTGTTGAAGCCCAAAGTGGAGCCGCAGGATGCCGGCTTTTCCGAATGCTCCAGTGACGGCTTCCCGCCGTCTCCGCCGACCTACACCGGCAGTTTCTACACCGAGACCGGCCCTTGTAGCGTGGACGCCCTGCTCAGCATCCTCGCCGAAATCGCCGGCATCTCCACGGCACCCATTTCCGAGCTGAGCTCCGAAAACTTCTGCGGAAACTCTCGCGGCAACGCGTTGTCACGCCAGGAGTCGTTGCTATCCATGGGGAGCTCGTTGGGTTCGCCGGAACCGTGCTGCAACGACTCGTCGGACGAATATATGGACGGTTCGAGTGTCCAACACTCTTTCCCAGTGACTGTTAAGAGCGAGTTCGGCAGCAGTTGCCATGGCTGCGATCTTTTCGCTGGGTTCGGTACTCCAGATAGTTCGCTCAAGCACGAGCCCTCAGACCTGGATGACATCATTGACTTGCTCTCTCCATTGGGTCCCGAGACGGACTCCGTTTTGGACACGTGGATCAAGCAAGAGCCTTTGGATCAGGTGATCCCGCTAAACTACTCACCCAACTTCGCTAGCTTTCAGATTCCCGTTCCGACGCCAAGCGCGTTCGGACTCGGCTGCGCGTTGGACTCTCTTGTCGTAAAGAGCAAAGCGCGATCCAGGAAGGGCGCGGCCCGCGAGAAGCCCTTCATCTGTCCGATGGAGAACTGCGACCGCCGCTTCTCCCGTTCCGACGAGCTCAACCGCCACGTCCGCATCCACACCGGCCACAAGCCCTTCCAGTGCCGCGTGTGCCTGCGCTGCTTCAGCCGCAGCGACCACCTCACCACGCACATGCGCACGCACACCGGAGAGAAGCCGTTCTCCTGCGACGTGTGCGGCCGACGCTTCGCGCGCAGCGACGAGAGGAAGCGGCACGGGCGAGTGCATCTCAAACAGCGCGAGAGGATGCAGCAGAAGACGGAACTGCTGGCTGCGTGCGCGTTTTCGCTTCCAGGACTTGTGTGAGCTCCAGGGACAGTGGTCGTGTTCCCGTTTTTCCCTCTTTGGGAAGTTTATGGCTCAAGCGTAGCGCGGTTGATGTGCGCGTGCAAGCCAGTGCTCGAGACACTGGGAGAGTTGAATGGGACTGAACTGGTCGACTGGTGTTGTGAAGAGTTCAGCATGCGATTGAAAGCGACAAGACTCTAAATGTATGAGATGAACTGCTTGGGAAAGGCAGACAGCGTGCAACACTTGGACTTTACCTCAACGCTTTATGTGTCAAATGTGCAACAACAACAACAACAACAAGAGCAGCTAAACACCACAGTTACCAGTGACGCATTTTTCCACAAGGAGTGATGTTGACAGAAAGATACTTTGAGCACGAGACCAGAACCTCAGATGTTGTTTTGACATACTGTATCTTGCATGTCTCAGTCAGTATGACGTAAACGTGTCTTTGTTTTACACGCGCTGGCATGCACAATGTGAATGGTTCGTTGTGTTTTGATACATCACTTTATAATCACACGAGAAGAGCACTATATATTTGTACATTACTGATTGTAGTTTTCTATGGCTCAGTTTACTCAAAGACAGTACGAGAAATCTATTCTATAGATTTTCCTAAGTGATTGTATCCCACTTTTGTCTGGTTGGTTCTTGGGAACCTGAAGCAGAATATTTACAGACTTCAACATCGTAGTTGAGTTGCAGTAGCACACTTGGATGTGCAGTTAAACCTCTGATGTTTCCTCTGGAATAAAGGAGGTTGTGTCGATATTATTGTCCATTTGCCTTTGAAAACTGTTCTTGTGCAATGAAATGCCTTGTGGATATTCTGAGGCTGTTGAATGTTTCAAATAAAGCTTTATTTATTGACAATATTTTGGGTCTTGTTTCAGACTGTGCATGCATAAGCACTATAAACTAAACATTTGAAGCATTTGAAAAATGTGCAGATCACTGAATAAAATCAATGGACTCCCAATTCAAACTAATGGATGAAAAAATTCAAGTTAGTCTAAAGTAGTGCGTAAATTAACTTCGTGAGTCAAACAAGACTTCACGTTTTTCTATTTGTACTTAAAACATTGAATTAAATGTATTCAAATTTAGGCCATACATTAGGTCATTATTCTAGGTCAATCGTTAAAACGTATTTCTCCACAGAATTACATATATAGCCAGTCTTGCTCGATCCGCTCCGAGCGAGATTCGAACCGGGATGCCCGCCATTTGAGACAGACAGGTCTGGACTGGTAAGCTGGTATAAGGGGCATTTTCCCAGTGGGCTGATGCACTTTGGGGTCCATCAGGGCGGACTAGCCATCGGAAGAAACAAGCTAGCCAGTGAATCAGCCTTAAAACGGGCCGAACGGGCCGTGATAAGCTGAATTGGGCCGCCGCATTATGCAGAACGGACCACAAAATTGCACAGCGATATGGTAAGATATGATATGATAATGACAGGGAACAGAACCCTCCCCCAAACGGGAGCGTAATCTCTAAAATAGGCCATGGTTTTTCCAGATGGGGCGGTGTTACTCTCCATTTCTCTTCCCAGTCCAGCCCTGGAGGCAGGCGTGCTAATGAGGAGGCTAAAGGCTACAGCTTCTATCATCAGTCGCTAGTGTGCGTCTCGAGGTCAGGGGAGTGAGGTTTACACATACCGCACAGCTATCACGTACCAGCTGACTCCCGTTACACATAAACACCAGTACTTCAGTTAAACATGCACAAAAAAGCGCTAAGAGAGTGTTAGCAACTATGTGTACCATATATGTTGTCCAACTTGAGACACAGATCGCCCTAACGGTGACATCACACAGGGCCGTAGCTAGAGGGGTGAAAGGCGGTAATGATTCTAGGGGCCCAAAGCAATATACAGTCAGGGACCCCAGAATACCCAGCAACAGCCCTGACATCACATGAAACAACTATTTGCAAAAAAAATAATATTACAAAAGATCTAGTAATTCAACTTAATGCCGCCATATCTTCCCTCTGACAGAGAAAACACAATGAAAGAATCATTCTGAGTATTCGAGCTTCAATAGTTTGAGTTATGACAAGAGCACTGTCTAGCGCCCCCTTCATGCCATGTGACGCACCACACAGCTCTGAAAGAAAGAGAACTCAGTGACCCTGCTGGCATGTCACTTCACTCAACCTAATTTTGTTAGAAAGAATCCTGAAACTAGGACACTGTTTCGTGCATGTAAACTCTGGCCCTATAGGATGTAGTTTAAATGTAGCCTAGGTAATTGCATTGTTTAATATTGCATTCATCGCAAACTAAACGTGCTTTGACATAATTGCAACATAATAGGCTGTTATCGCTCTACCTCACCCCAGGGCAAAATCATACGCTCTCAATGCAAACGCGCGCGGGTCCAGTGTGGATTTCAGCACCACGCGCCCTGGACAGCGCCGCGCGCACATCTTCCACAGAGGCGCGTGCCCGAGAGAACGTAAAGCGCGTGTCCAAACTGATTACTATATATATATATATATATATATTTATTTTATTTGTTCTTTAATAGCCCTCTAGTTGTCCATTTCTCTCACTCCGAGAGCGACGGTACCGGGGAGTGACGTCACAGGAGACCGGAGAGGCCGCTCGTGCGGTCGATGAATACAGAGTTTGTTTTTTCCTCCGAATTTGTTGGAGCAGCAGCGGTGCAGGTGAAAGCAAGGACGCGTCAGATGTCTCGGAACCAGGAGATCCGGTGGGTTTGACTTATGGTGCCGTGCATGAATGCTCGGCGTTGATTTAAATGACACTGTGAACTCGCGCTGTCTGGTTCTGGTATTTACACTGATATACTGCACTGAGGGCATGATAGGCACATGCATATTACATGCATTAAATCCATCGTGTGGATATTACACTGAGCGCATTAAATGCATATGCGTATTGGATGATGCGCGCGTGAAGTTGTTGGGTTGGGTCGCGTGATTCATCCACACGTCTGACACATTCCGATACAAGAGCTGCTTTAGTTATAACCTCATTATGCATGCATATGAAATAATACCAGTAATGGTACTGCATGACAAAGTTGAACGTTTATTGAACGTTTAATGAGAACGAAATCAGTTCTTTAGTATAGAAGCGTGAATCGTCCAGTTTGTTTTTTATAATGGATCAACAGAGGAATGTTTCTGGCATGTATTCATTCATCAGACTGTTCATTAAGCTTTACTCCAATAGCGGCTTTTGTCTTCATGATATTCATGCGGAAATAATGCGTAGAGCGCGCGCACCGTGTGATGCATGCTGCCTGAATTCCAACATGTCACATGGCATCTCTCTCTACCGTTCTCTCTCTCTCTCTAACATACACACGCACACACACAAGGTGAGACAACTGATGGATACCTGTCGTCTCAATTGCATGTAAATTAGAATGTGTGTAGAGACTGAGATACACACCATACACACGACAGTCCATGAACAAATACATGTGTAGAGCACAGACTGTGTTCATGTGTTTAAAGACCAGAAACACACTGTACACCCAGAAATGAGCTCTTTGGCTGAACTTGACTCAGTCGTGGACAACGCTTCCACATATTTGAAATGAGTTTTCTTAGCTTAACATTACTTTGTGATCTCAACACAAATATTTAGTGTAAAAAGCACCTAGTTGAATTTGGTAAACCCAACAAATCTCTAATATGTCTTAATGCACTAACTAGTGAAAGTGAATGTTAGCATGCTGAATGCGTGCTGCTGGGAAGCACTACACAGTGTAGTTTAGTGACGTTGCTATGGTTAGCACAGCAATTGCTCAACGAAGTGCAAAATCAATTTCTTATGCTACAATAACCTGTCCTCATCGTTAGCTCAAGATCCACTCTTCACCATCACGGTAACCTCCCGAAACTCCAACAAAATCAAAACTCTTTTAAAGCTCAAAATTACAACTAACCCGTATCCGAGTTACCTTCAAACTGGATGTGCTACAAATACATTGACTATCTTATTTGTGCTGCAATATTCTCATTAACTGTTGCTCTGCCATGCCAGTAGTTCACTTGAAAGAGAAAACTCACAGTAGAAGTGGACAGTTCACAGTAATCTTGCTATACCGAGCGAGATTCGAACTGGGGTGTCCACCATGGGAGGCGGGCAGGTCTGGACTGGTAAGCTGGCATAATGAGCATTTTCCCACTGGGCCGATGAACTTTGGGGCCCATCAGGGGCGGACTAGCCATCGTAAGAACCGAGGTGGCCAGTGGGTCGGCCTTGAAACGGGCCGAATGGGCCGTGATAAGCTGAAATGAGCCACAGCATTATGCAGAACGGACCACAAAACGGTGCCGTGATACGGTAAGATATGATATGATAAGGACTCCCTTGTGGCAGTGCTGAAAATGCAACATGTACTTGCGTTGTGTTATAAATTGCAGTCTGAAACAAAATGCTAGCTTGCGTAGCTGGAAGGGTCTATGTTAACATACTTGCATACAATACGCTACTTTGGATAAAAATGTCTGACAAAGAGATACCAATATGAACCTGTATTTAAAGTTTGGAGAAGGGTATAGCTGTAGACAGAGCTCCAAAAAGGGACAGGAGCTCCAAATCACCAGCAAGGATATGGGGAGCCCATTCCTAACCTTTTCCCTAACCCATACCGTCCGTAGTGGTGTAGCCCCCTTTCGGAGCCACTTTTGGAGTAACACCGCCCATTCTGGAAAAACCACGCCCTATTTTAGAGATTACGCTCCCATTTGGAGAGCTCCGGCCTGCAGCTATACCTACTTGCAAAATTTAGCAATTCCTTTTGGCTATGCAGAATTGCAAAAATGCGCACTTCGCCTTAACATTCAAACAATTGACCTGGTCTGGAAAAACAAGACCCGCCCTGTAATCCCGGGCGGCTGCCCCTGAACTAACCATCAGTGGGGGTCCATCGTTTTTGCTCTCCTCACTGATTATGCAGAAGCGATTACTTCCTGGTTTCACTGCAGGATCAGTGGTCCCTGGTCTCCTAAGCTGCTGATATAGTGCACTTCCAATGACACAATACGGGAAGGGAAACACATAAGAGTCTATACAAAAATGTCTGATGGGAGTTGCCGTTCGTCAGTGAGTCGGCATAATGTGGCTTATCTAAGGATACCAGAACTCTTTGAATTCATTGTTAACTGGTTACCAGCATTAAAAATAAAGTTTCACTCCAGAACAATTGAAAAGAAGTTTGCTCCCATTTTCAGTTATGCTCTGCAAAAAATTTGTTTTTTTCGGTTTCAGTGGGAATTCTCTGGTGTTTCTGACTCTGATTATGTGACTGCCAAAACTAATAAAAAACTGGGGATAAAGAAATGCCTTTTCTGTGCTTCTACTTTACTCCTTTTAGACTGAAACTCTCTGAATGAACAGACCATGATGCCGTTGAGTTGGTTGAGCGTGTGAGGATGTCGACCAGCACCGAGTTACCGTTACGCTGCCCGACCTGCGGCGAGGCATGTGGGTTTGGAGACCACCTATCAAGTGTCCATTCCTGCCAGAAACTCTGTCTGACCCCAAGACGGAGCTCCGAGGGGGGACTGCTGTCCCTGCATACCCAGCGAGGGCGCACTGCATCGGGGAAGAGCGAGATCGGATGTCCCCTGAGCCTGGAGCTCCTTGATGCTTTGAGTCTGGCCTCCTCGGTGACACATCCACTCCGAAAGTTCCTGATACAGAGAGACTCACCGTCTGTCCTCCCGTCCGCTCTCTCTCCGGTGCTGGCGGTCGCTATGACCTCCAGGGCTGTAGAAACTGAGGCCGGCGTGGGACAAGCTGTAGCTCAGCTGGGAGTGCCATGGCTGGGCAGACTTGCATTGGAGGCACGGCTTCAACAGCTGGCGCTGGAGGTGCAGGAGCGAGTGTCGCTCAAACTGGAGGGTCTGCAGGAGGAAGTGAAGAGGAGGAGCGTGGAGGTGAGCAGAGCGAGGAGAGAGAGCGAGAGGATGGATAGAGAGAGGAATGAAGCGGAGCAGAGAGCATCTGAACTGGAGCGTCAGGTGGGCATCTCTGTGGAGATGTTGGCAAGCCTCAGACACGAGCTGAGAGACAGAGAGGAGCAACTCCAACGCAAACAACAGTGAGTGTTTGTGACTTTTCGAGGGTCAAAATGACAATTTTCGCATATGATTTTGGAGCAAACCTCCAGGTAAATAAAATGAGTTGACTTCAGCACATCTTGTTGCATTATACGCCAATGGGAAAAGTCCAAAAAAGGGTCCAAAGTTGGGTTGCCTGTTGCTCCAGAAGTATTAAATCATTATGGCTAGCTAACGGCTAGCGGATTTCCTTCAGCACAATTACTGTGCCCATATGTACTCATTGTACTCAATGTAAACACAGCATCTGTCACAGAAACTCTCTATGTGTGTTTTGCAGGGAAGTGTGTGAGCTGGACAGGTTTGTGCGTGACACCGCGTTTCGAGAAGCGAGAGCAAAGATTCGCCTGCAGCATTTCATCGAGGATCTGCTGGACCGAGCGGAGAAGGCAGAGACGCAGCTCCAGAGCATCCATCTCCATGATGATGTCACTTCCCCTCAAAGACACATGTCGGGTACCAAAGCTACGGGCTACCAAGTGAGACATTCAACCGAATCTCAACCAGATTCATGCAGATTAAAATCAACTGAAACTGAATCTGTGTCTCTGCTTCTCTCTCAGAGGAGTTACAGTGTCTCTGGGATGTCGAGGAAATCTTCTCAGCTGTACGATCACAGAGCCGTTCAATACTGCAGGTAAACTACCATCATGATCACACTGGAATTGTAACGTACCCTGAACTTGACCCTTATTCTGCCGAATTCCTGGAATTGCCATCCCGCATCAAAGGTGTTCACCTTTCCCTGTGGTGCTACTGAGTGTAGTGAGCAACCTCAGAGACACGGGTTCACGTCTCAAGGAAACCAGGAAGTAATTGCATTTTCAAAACAGAAGTGAGCGTGATTGTGAGGTTTTAGCTCCACTGACGGTTAGGTTTAGGATAGGGGATAGAGTTTATGAAATATGCACTCCTGTTGAAGTAAAAATGCTAAATGCTTTTGGCACCTAGTGGACATTTCACTGGTCAACAGCACTTCCAGCTTTGACCCCTGGTGGGCAGTGGTTCGAATTTTGGTAAGCACAGACCGATTTCAGCAGCACAATTTGTTGTCGAATACACAGTGTGATCAGTCTGTGTTTACACGAAATTTCGAGAGGCTCCCAGACTGTCTCTTCTGTTCTGATGCAGGGTGTGCTGAGTGACTCCAGTCAGGTCTCCTAAGCAACCAAATTGGCCCGGTTGCTAGTGAGGGTAGATTCACATGGGGTAACCAAATTGGCCTGGTTGCTAGGGAGGGTAGAGTCACATGGGGTAACCTCCTCGTGGTGGTGATTAGTGGTTCTCGCTCTTAATGGGGCGTGTGGTGAGTGACTCCAGTCAGGTCTCCTAAGCAACCAAAGTGGGCCGGTTGCTAGGGAGGGTAGAGTCACATGGGGTAACCAAATTGGCCGGGTTGCTAGGGAGGGTAGAGTCACATAGGGTAACCAAATTGGGCCGGTTGCTAGGGAGGGTAGAGTCACATGGGGTAACCAAATTGTCCCGGTTGCTAGGGAGGGTAGAGTCACATGGGGTAACCAAATTGGGCCAGTTGCTAGGGAGGGTGTAGTCACATGGGGTAACCTCCTCGTGGTGGTGATTAGTGGTTCTCTCAATGGGGCGTGTGGTGAGTTGTGTGTGGATCGTGGAGAGTAGCATGAGTCTCCACATGCTGCGAGTCTCCTTAGCAACCAAATTGTCCCGGTTGCTAGGGAGGGTAGAGTCACATGGGGTAACCTCCTCGTGGTGGTGATTAGTGGTTCTCTCAATGGGGCGTGTGGTGAGTTGTGTGTGGATCGTGGAGAGTAGCATGAGTCTCCACATGCTGTGAGTCTCCGCGGTGTCATGCACAACGAGTCACATGATCAGATGCGCCGATTGATGGTCTCAGAAGTGGAGGCAACTGACACTTTTCCTCCGCCACCTGGATTGAGGTGAGTAACTGCGCCACCACGAGGACCTACTAAGTAGTGGGAATTGGGCATTCCAACATTGGGAGAAATGGGAATTTAAAAAAGCCATCATCTTTAACGTGCTAATTATCTGATCAAATCACATATTTTTGTTTCACACTGTATATCAGTCAATTATTATGAAGGTAAATTAGTGCCTGAAAGATTTGCATGTGGAGCGTAAGATTTTTAAAAGCATAAATGAAGTTACAAGTGCAAAGAAAGATTTGTGAAAGATTTGGCATGCATGCAGAATGTTTTGTAGAGGGTGAAATTAAATTGCAAGTGTAAGAATTGCTTTTAATGCTCTGTGGTAATCATGTATTGTGAATCTGTAACGTCTTATTAACATTCAGTGATATGCAAACAAAGAAAGGGTGTCAAGAACAGCCAAACGGATTGACCGCATAAAATCAGTCTGTATGTGTCTATTAAACTATTGCAAATGAAAGTATGACCGGTGTCTCTGTGCAGGTATGAAGTTGTGCGACCGCGTACACTGTCGGTGGGGTCAGGAGGTTGCGTGGGTCACTGTGTTGGGGGGCAGAATCATGTGATGTGTCCCGACAGCCGTTCTGACCCGCCCTGGATGATGCAACACACACACACAGATGCAGAATCAGAGGACTGGTCCCTTTACAGCGCAGAATCACAGGACGACACACACCAGCACACGGGCTGCAGGACGTACAGCTGCACAGGTACGGCACACAAGACCTCATTATATTTATAATGGGATTAACACAAACCCCAAAAACATGATTTACTTCATTTATGAATGTTTTTTCTAAACGCTAGGGTAATATAGCATAAAGTATAATGCTTTAAATTGACAGTACATAATAAAAAGACATGTATGCATCATGTTTAATGCTTGTGATGTTGCAGATGAGGATCTGTCAGGGATTCACATGTGCATGAACAGACCGAGTGAATCGATCGTGTGTTCAGAGCGTTTGAGAATGAAAGCAGCACTGTTCTGTGTCTTTATTTACCTGGATACACGCGCCCTACTCACAGCTGCACAGGTGTGTGTGTGTGTGTGTGTGTGTGTGTGTGAGTGTGTGTGTGTGTGTGTGTGTGTGTGTGTGTGTGTGTGTGAGTGAGTGTGTGTGGGAGTGTGTGTGTGTGTGTGTGTGAGTGAGTGTGTGTGTGTGTGAGTGTGTGTGTTTGTGTGAGTGAGTGTGTGTGTGTGTAAGTGAGATGTATGTGTTGTGTGTTGTGTGTGTGTGTGTGTGTGTGTGAGATGTGTGAGTGAGTGTGTGTGTGTGTGAGTGAGTGAGTGTGTGTGATTGTGTGTGTGTGTTTGTGTGAGTGAGTGTGTGTGTGTGTGTGTGTGTGTGTGTGTGTGTGTGTGTGTGTGTGTATGGTGAGTACTTTATTAGTTTTTGCTGGTGAATTGAAGTGTGTGTTTCAGGTGTGTAAAGACTGGTGTAGTGTTGCACGTCATCCTGCGGTTTGGACCAGAGTAACACTGGACAATGCACGCGTCTCATCGAAGGCAAGAAAAACACACATTTAATTCGCTCATTTTTTATATTATAATTATTTAGACTAACACAAACCATAACCTTAAGATAATTTAAAAACTTACATCCACAATTAACATCCACAAAGGAAAGTTTTGTTAGATTAGGTTCAATTCTGAGGACAATTTTGTGTTCAAATGAAGTATGCACACACACACACACACACACACACACATACACACATCTCACACACACACACACACACACACACACACACACCACACACACACACACACACATACACACATCTCACACACACACACACACACACATACACACATCTCACACACACACACACACACACACACACACACACACACAGACACAAACATACACACACACACACACAACACACAACACACACAACACACAACACACACACACACACACAACACATACACATCCCACACACACAACACACACACACAACACATACACATCTCACACACACACACACACACACACGCACACCTCACACACACACATACACACACACACACAACACACAACACATACACATCTCACACACACACACACACACAACACACAACACACACACACATCTCACACACACATCCCACACACACATCCCACAAGAAGATGCAGCACACAATAAACAACACAAACAATATCACATTGATTAATTAAAGCATGTGAGAGTAAACGTTTAGTTTACTGTTGTAATCTCCGTTCCCTGATGGAGGGAACGAAACGTTGTGTCCAGTGAAGCAAGACTAGGGGACTTTCTTGAAGGCCTCGTTTACCTCTGAAAAGGCCAATGAGAATTTGGACAGAATTGGCATGTCCCTCCCCCAGACATACGGGTATAAAGGGAGAGAATCGTGCATCTGTCCATTCAGGTTTTACACTGAGGAGCCGAGAATAAGGTTTGGCCGTTACAGTAGCTCGGTTCAGCGTCGTGGCCGGGAGGACAGTGGAGGGAAAATGCGCTACATGCAAGCGGAACACCCGGTCAGACATTCCGCATTCCCGAGTTCTACGTGCTCTGACCTGAGAGAACACGGGACGAGACCAACTCAACCCTGAGATAATAAAATCTCATAAAGGTATTGGGTGTTTCCCAGGATAAATAAACCTTCAAGGTGGAGAGCCCTCCAGCCTCTCCTGCAGAAATGAGAGCACTGACCTGACTGTGCATCTCTGCAGGTCTTCAGATCGGGAAGAACACCAATTTGTGAACTTGCGCCACTTCAGGGCGTAAAGTTGCCTGGTAGAGGGAACTCTGGCTTGGTTGATCGTGTCTATGACAGCAGGTGGTGGGCCACTTTGATCTTCCGCATCCTGTCCAGGGGCCAGACGTGGAAGTTCCAGAGGTCTGAGCAGGGCGGAGGCGGAGGCGGCCTGTCTGGTGGTGCTGTAGGATTTGACGGTTAGTGACGATGTCATCCAATAGGCCTTAGAGGGGAGGACCAGGTGATCCTGCCAGGTGGTGGAGTTTTTGAGGCACAGGTGTATCACAACCGCTCCGATTACCCGTGGGCCGCCCTGCCGTTGAGGGTAGTGAGCGTGGAGGTCAGTTGCGGGCAGTGAAATGTGCCCTCCACAAGCTTGTCAGCTCATCATGCACCTCCAGGAAGAAAGGGACTGGGGGGGTGTGACTGTGAGCGGCGCCTGGACCCGAGGAACCAATCATCTAGCCGTGAGGACTGCGGGGAGGATGGAGGGTTCCAGTCCAACCCCATACTGACGGTGGCCCTGGCAAGCATGTCGGCCGTCTGGGCATCAGCCTCAGACTGGGCGTGCCAACCTGAAGGTGGCAGTCCAGTCAAGTCTTCCGTGTCAGATGCCGGAACGCTCTCCGATGCAGTGGCGAATTCATCATCTAGTCAGGATGGAAGTCAACGAGCGTGCCGGGGGGCAGGTGGTTCGTGGGGGTCTACCTGGCGAAACCGAGCCCGCTGCCATCCCCAAATTGCCTCCATCGCCAGCCGGGTCGTCCTCAATCCCGTGGGAAGAAGGAGTGATGGAGGGAGCGGCTGGAGTGCTGTTCCTCTTTAAGAAGGAAAGCCGCAACTGCAACATAATCTCTGCAGGGGTGAGTGGAACAGTAAGTGATCTGATCGTACAACCGCTCGGCTCTGAAGAAGAAATCTGAATGAATAGATGCACAATTCCCTCCTTTTATACCCGTATGTCTGGGGGAGGGAAATGCCAATTCTGTCTCCAAATTCTCATTGACCTTTTCTTAAGTTCAGATGTAACCAAGGCCTACAAGAAAGTCCCCTAGTGTCGCTTCACTCGACACAACGTCGAAGTGAGTGACAGACGGGGAACATAAATACTCTCTGAAGCTCAATTATTAAACAGGACATTCATATTTTATCATACACTACATGTGATTAATATAAAAATCCGACCTTTATAAGAAGTGTGTCTGATACTTCAGATATCAGTATATAATGTTTATTATTATCTGTGTGTGCAGTTCTTACAGACTCTGTCTCAGTGGTGCTGTCAAACACAGTGTCTTGTTCTACACAACCTCAAAACTCGATCACGCGGCAAGAAAGAAAGTAAAGATGAATACTTAAGGAGCACAAGGTGAAATACACACACATGTTTTGAAACATGCGACTCTATGATCACAAAGCATATTCCACAGATATATAATTCAATCTAATAATCTTCTTGAAGGGTTAAATCATTATTTGAAGAAATGTAAAAAACACTCACTTTCTGAGATGTTTGTGTAATCAGAGGCTGTCTAGAGGAGGGGCTGGAGGCGGTGCTTAAGTCAGCGGGGCGGAGTCTTGTTGCTCTGAGTGTCTCTCATTGCCCGAATATTTTGACGGACAGGTCGCTGTGGCTCGTCAGCTGTCACTGTAGAGCGCTGCAGTCGCTCACGTACAGGTAAGATGAAACACACTCACACACACTCACATTTGCACACAAACACACACACTTGTGTACATTCTGGTTCTTGTGTCTGCAGAAGCACGTCAGATCCAGTTGGACAGGAAGTGATCTGGGCGCTCGGGGCGGGATGTAGAGACATCACAACACTGCGCATCGCTCCACTGCAGCCCTGGTGACAACTCACCACACTGAATGCACTCAGAATAATATCATTTATCATCAAACACACACACACACATACAAACACACACACACACACATACACACACACACACACACACACACATACACATACACATACACATACACACACACACACACACACACTCACACTCACACACACACACTCACACTCACACACACACACACACTCACACTCACATACACACACACACACACACACTCACACTCACACACACACATACACACACACACTCACACACTCACTCACACACATACACACACACATACAAACACACACACACACATATACAAACACACACACATGCACTCTCACTCACACACACACACACACACACACAAACACACACACACACTCACACACACACACACACACACATACAAACACACACACACAGACACACAATATTGTACATAATTTATTTATGATTTTCCATTTATTTAACATTATTTTATTTTTGTCAGTTTGCAGCCCAATCGCTTTAGTAACCGATGCTTGCAAACGATTGGTCGATGCTGGCCGAATCTGTGTCGTGTGGGCGTGGGCGGAGCTGGGTGTGGCATTCAGGGATTGGCATCTTTGGGTGAGTAACATTCATTTCCAAACAATATACGGACTCTTACTAAACAAAAACATTTTATATATATGTAAAATATAAACAATAAAATATATTAAACAACAGGTTTCACTTCCCCATTTGAAATATGTATATCAGTGTTGTACGTGTGTGTTTTGTTGCGCAGTGAGGAACTGTGTGAATGTGTGTGTGTTGGAGTTGGATCATATGAACGAGTTGAATCAAGAGGGAGCGGCAGATCTCTGCAGAGAAGGACTCCGGCAACTGCACACACTCACATTCATCTCTACACCTGTCACATCTAAAGCCATTCTGCACTTTAAAAGTGAGTCACACACACACGTTCATTTGTGAGGCTGGATATTGTTTGCATTTCATTGCATTCACGTTTGCATCACTTAATCAACTACATTTACAAGCTGGTTTGATTTGCACAATAGCTCGACTGATCGAGCGTTGCACTTGTGATGTAAAGGAGCGGGTACGAGTCCTGAAGGGCACACGAGTCCACACGTGAACACAAAGTGTCATAGAAGCAGCACAAAATGATGTGATTGTTTTTCGTCTCACATTTGCTTTGACACTATCGGTGAGGTTTAGGGTAGGGAGGTCACTTTTTTTAATTTAAAACATGATAGAGCATTAACCTAAAAAAACAAATCTGTCTGGGAGAATGTTTAACTCAGTTCTGGCGCCACCCAGTGGCCATTTGAGAACATTTAACGTTCTTTTGGTTCCACCCAGTGGATTTTTGAGAACATTTAACTCACTTTTGGCGCCACCCAGTGGCCATTTGAGAACATTTAACGTTCTTTTGGCACCACCCAGTGGATATTTGAGAACATTTATCTCGCTTTTATCTCGCTTTTGGCGCCACCCTGTGGCCATTTTAGAACATTTAACCCGCATCACACTCTGGCCTTTTGAGAACATTTAACGTTCTTTTGCCACCACCCAGTGGATATTTGAGAACATTTATCTCGCTTTTATCTCGCTTTTGGCGCCACCCTGTGGCCATTTTAGAACATTTAACCCGCATCACACTCTGGCCTTTTGAGAACATTTAACGTGCTTTTGGCGCCACCCAGTGGATATTTGAGAATATTTACCTCACTTTAGGCACAGCCAGTAAGCATTTGAGAACATTTCACTTGCTTTTGGCGCCACCCAGTGGATATTTGAGAACATTTACCTCACTTTAGGCGCCACCCAGTAACCATTTGAGAACATTTCACTTGCTTTTGGTTCCACCCAGTGGATATTTGAGAACATTTACCTCACTTTAGGCGCCACCCAGTAACCATTTGAGAACATTTCACTTGCTTTTGGTTCCACCCAGTGGATATTTGAGAACATTTAACTTGCTTTTGGCGTCACCCTGTGGACATTTGAAACATTTAACTTGCTTTTGGCATCACCCTGTGGACATTTGAGAACATTTCACTTACTTTTGGCATCACCCAGTGGATATTTGAGAACATTTAACTTGCTTTTGGCGTCACCCTGTGGACATTTGAGAACATTTCACTTGCTTTTGGCATCACCCTGTGGACATTTGAGAACATTTCACTTGCTTTTGGCATCACCCTGTGGACATTTGAGAACATTTCACTTGCTTTTGGCTTCACCCTGTGGACATTTGAGAACATTTCACTTGCTTTTGGCATCACCCTGTGGACATTTGTGAACATTTCACTTGCTTTTGGCACCACCCAGTGGATATTTGAGAACATTTCACTCGCTTTTGGCGCCACCCAATGGATATTTGAGAACATTTCACTTGCTTTTGGCGTCACCCTGTGGCCATTTTAGAACATTTAACCCGCATCACACTCTGGCCTTTTGAGAACATTTCACTTGCTTTTGGCGCCACTCAGTGGATATTTGAGAACATTTACCTCACTTTTGGCGCCACCCGTTAACCATTTGAGAACATTTCACTTGCTTTTGGTTCCACCCAGTGGATATTTGAGAACATTTAACTTGCTTTTGGCGTCACCCTGTGGACATTTGAAACATTTAACTTGCTTTTGGCGTCACCCTGTGGACATTTGAGAACACTTCACTCGCTTTTGGTGCCATCCAGTGGACATTTGAGAACATTTAACTTGCATTTGGCACCACCCAGTGGACATTTGGGAACATTTAAATCGCTTTTGACACCACCCAGTGGCCATTTGAGAACATTTAACTCACATTTGGCACCACCCAGTGGACATTTGAGAACATTTCACTCGTTTTTGGCGCCACCCAGTGGAAATTTGAGAACATTTCACTTGCTTTTTGTTCCATACTGTGGACATTTGAGAACATTTCACTTGCTTTTGTCACCACCCAGTGGACATTTGAGAACATTTCACTCGTTTTTGGCGCCACCCAGTGGACATTTGAGAACATTTCACTTGCTTTTTGTTCCATACTGTGGACATTTGAGAACATTTCACTTGCTTTTGGCACCACCCAGTGGACATTTGAGAACATTTCACTCGTTTTTGGCGCCACCTAGTGGACATTTGAGAACATTTCACTTGCTTTTGGTTCCATACCGTGGACATTTGAGAACATTTAACTCACATTTGGCACCACCCAGTGGATATTTCACCTCGGAACTCTAGCAATACATGTCATGAACCGCGTAATGTCATTTTGCAAATATATCACCACTGTCGTGTAATTTTCATGGTATCAGGCTCCCTGAATGTGATTAAATTGACAGCAAATGGAGTTGCAGAAAAGAACTCAACAATGTCTCAAACTGTGCTCGGATTTGCCAAGATACCAAAATCTACAATAAAAATCTACATATGAACATCGAATTCTTATCAAGATCGAACAATCTGAGCTTTGCTATTCACATTCAGTTTTGATCCCTACACTCGTACTGTGTATCAACAACATTTGTGTCTCTCTCTCTGCAGGTGTGTGTATGAATTTGAAGTGTATAGTTGTGCAGCTGAGTATCGCTGATTACTTCGAGGATGTTGACAATGAAGAAGCCAAGAGATTATTTGAAGAAATAGTCAACAATCTACAGGTAACATTAATGCCAGAAATGTATTTAATAGATGGTTATTCAATGTCAAACCTCTAATGATGCATTCCAGAGCTTTGCAGATGCCAAAATCCAAATACTGCAGCTATTTTTGCAACCTAGGGTGTTTTTGGTCTCTTGAAAATTGAGATTCTGACATTTTTGTTTCTATGTGAACAAATAAATGTACATTTATAGCTTCAAAATGATTAGTACTTCAGATCTGTGTTTTGATGGATAAAAAAAATTAGCTTTATACCATGTGATCCACATTTGGGTTTCCACAGTCAAAAATTGGTCAAATATAGCCATTTATGCATGGTGGAGCCACATTGAGAGCCCTGTATCTCTGGGATTTGACCAAATAGGGCCTTACAAATTAAGATACAAAAAGGAAAGTTTGTTCTGAACAAGAATCTAAAAGGATGTTATGATATATTTAATACTTCTGGAGTTACAGGCACTCAAACTTGAGAAAAAGAACACAAAAAAGTGTTTTGTCCCATTTTTGGACTCACACCATTGGCGTATAATGCAATAAGAGCTGCTGAAGTCACCTGATATTAGTAATAGATCTACCTATCTTTGTGTAGAAATAAAATCATGATGATGACTCCTTTCTAAGGGTGCTTTTTTCACCTGTAGTTTTGCTCCAAAGTCATAGGCGAAAATTGTCATTTTGACCCACCAATGCAAAATAATGGATTACTCAGTAAATATTGATATATTTTGGCTTTCATCATAATTTTTGCTTACTTTTCACACTTATTAAACTGCAATTATGCTGACTTGTCAATGTTATGTCTTTCATTTTCTCAGGCTTTGAGAAAGAGACCAGGCCTGTCTGATGTTCTGCACATCAAGGTGTAAAAACCCTGAAAATAACGTGTGATCTGTGTCCGATTATGACCGTGACCACCTGATGCACACACACACACATTGTCATTGCCATACAGAGTGTTTTGTGACATTGACGTGTGGATTCTAAACACATGCACATTTGTAGCACAACTAAAGTTTCTCAGGTCTTTTTATTTTTATTGTTGGAGTAGTTTTAGGCGTATAGATCAAATATCGGGTTCATAATAGTGGTTAGTTGAAGTAGCAATGTTGCAATAAGTAGCTGTAAATGTTGTGCATTACACACACAGACACAAAGTCTTCCACCAGTAGTCGTAAAACAACACGTGTTCACGTCACCAGAAAAACATTCGGAAACACCGAGAATGTAAACGCAAGAATTTCTGAATCTGAAAGTCGTTCTTGCCCATGTAAAACGAGAGCCAATAGAGTCCTGCAACGTCTCTGTGATACACAGTTCAATGATTGGCTGAACTTCTGGAGAATATTTCTGTGGACCAAAGCTGCCATTTCTAAGAAACAAAACATCCTGATAAATGATGAACATTTCAGACAATCTAAACTGCAGCTTAATGCCACTTTCATGCAAAAGTTTGTTAAAGTCTCTAATTAAAATGGCAATCAGAGGAGGTGAAACCTCCAGCACACTGAGGTATCTTCACAGTTTCCTCTTTCCCAGAGCACAAAGACATTTAATCACACCGCTTACAAGAGATCTTGCACGTTTTTATCCCCTTTTCTCCCCAATTTTGGAATGTCCAATTCCCGCTACTTAGTAGGTCCTCGTGGAGGCGCTTATCACGTGACTCGTTGTGCATGACACCGCGGAGACTCACAGCATGTGGAGACTCATGCTACTCTCCACAATCCACACACAACTCACCACCACACGCCCCATTGAGAGAACCACTAATCACCACCACGAGGAGGTTACCCCATGTGACTCTACCCTCCCTTGCAACTGGGAAAATTTGGTTACCCCATGTGACTCTTCCCTCCCTAGCAACCAGGACAATTTGGTTACCCCATGTGACTCTACCCTCCCTAGCAACCGGGCCAATTTGGTTACCCCATGTGACTCTACCCTCCCTAGCAACCGGGACAATCTGGTTACCCCATGTGACTCTACCCTCCCTAGTAACCGGGCCAATTTGGTTACCCCATGTGACTCTACCCTCCCTAGCAACCGGGCCAATTTGGTTACCCCATGTGACTCTACCCTCCCTAGCAACCGGGCCAATTTGGTTACTCCATGTGACTCTACCCTCCCTAGCAACCGGGACAATCTGGTTACCCCATGTGACTCTACCCTCCCTAGTAACCGGGCCAATTTGGTTACCCCATGTGACTCTACCCTCCCTAGCAACCGGGCCAATTTGGTTACCCCATGTGACTCTACCCTCCCTAGCAGCCGGGACAATTTGGTTACCCCATGTGACTCTACCCTCCCTAGCAACCGGGCCAATTTGGTTACCCCATGTGACTCTACCCTCCCTAGCAACCGGGCTAATTTGGTTACCCCATGTGACTCTACCCTCCCTAGCAACCGGGACAATTTGGTTACCCCATGTGACTCTACCCTCCCTAGCAACCGGGACAATTTGGTTACCCCATGTGACTCTACCCTCCCTAGCAACCGGGCCAATTTGGTTACCCCATGTGACTCTACCCTCCCTAGCAACCGGGCTAATTTGGTTACCCCATGTGACTCTACCCTCCCTAGCAACCGGGCCAATTTGGTTACCCCATGTGACTCTACCCTCCCTAGCAACCAGGACAATTTGGTTACCCCATGTGACTCTACCCTCCCTAGCAACCGGCCCAATTTGGTTGCTAAGGAGACCTAACTGGAGTCACTTGCCTGGATTCAACCTCATGACTCCAGGTGTCAATGATGCACCACACAAGGAAAAGTGTTGCATGATCTGTTTGATATATAGAAGTGTGAAACTTCACTGGACTGGACAGGGGAAACAGGACACGATAACAGGAGGGTGAACTCAAAGGTATGGGTTTTAATTTCCAAAACAAAAAGTACAACACCGAACATAAATTGTCTAAAAGAACACAGGAACGATCTCTCTATAAACAAAACTTCTTTGGTCTCCGGATGGCAACGCTAGACTGCCCTCCCCACTGGCGTTGTTGTGGCTCTTATATGCCGCTCTCCCCGTGCTTACTGAAATCAGAGACAGGTGTTAGACATATTTTAGCTCAGGTGCAAGCGCCCTTACCGCTCCCTCTCTCCGAACGGGCGCTTGACCACGCCCCCGCTGCCACATACCCCAACCGCCCGACTCAGGCCGGGGCGTCATCCGGCCTGCCTACCACTCCCCCCCCCATTTCTGGAAAGGAAGTCGGCGACAGCCATCTGCACCCCCGGTCTGTGGACCACCTCGAACTTAAAAGGCTGGAGAGCCAGATACCAACGGGTGATCCGGGCGTTAGTATCCTTCATGCGGTGGAGCCACTGCAGTGGGGCATGATCCGAGCAGAGGGTGAAGGCCCGCCCCAGCAGGTAGTAGCGGAGTGTGAGGACCGCCCACTTGATGGCTAGACACTCCTTCTCCACGGTGCTATACTTAGTTTCCCTCAGTGAGAGCTTCCTGCTGATGTATAGCACCGGGCGCTCCTCCTCCTCCACCACCTGCGAGAGTACGGCCCCCAGCCCTCTTTCTGAAGCGTCCGTCTGTAATAGAAAAGGGAGAGAGAAGTTAGGGGAATACAAGAGCGGCCCCCCACAGAGTGCGGCTTTAATTTGTGAGAACGCCTGCTGGCACTGTTCCGACCATTGGATCGGGTCTGGAGCCCCCTTTTTAGTGAGGTCAGTCAGCGGGCTGGTGACGTCCGAATAATTAGGTACGAACCTTCTGTAGTAGCCAGCCAGCCCCAGGAACTGCCTCACCCCCTTTTTGGTCTTGGGCCTAGGGCAAGTCGCAATCGCCGCGGTTTTATCAATTTGGGGCCGCACCTGGCCATGGCCCAAGTGGAACCCCAGATACCGTACCTCCACACGCCCAACCGCGCACTTCTTAGGGTTTGCAGTGAGCCCTGCCCGCCGCAGCGACTTCAGGACCGCCCTCAGGTGTTGTATATGCCGCTGCCAGTCATTACTATAGATAATAATATCGTCTATGTAGGCAGCGGCGTAAGCAGAGTGCGGCCGGAGGACACGGTCCATCAAACGCTGGAACGTGGCTGGGGCCCCGAACAAACCGAACGGAAGTGTCACAAATTGGTGTAATCCGAACGGCGTGGTGAAGGCTGTTTTTTCGCGGGATATTGGTGTCAAGGGGATCTGCCAATAACCCTTTGTTAAATCCAATGTCGAATAAAAGCGAGCAGTACCTAACCGATCGAGCAGTTCATCAACGCGGGGCATTGGATACGCGTCAAATTTAGACACCGCGTTGACTTTTCTATAATCCACACAGAACCGCACCGACCCGTCACTCTTGGGAACAAGAACGACTGGGCTGGACCAGTCGCTGTGGGATTCTTCTATTACTCCCATATCAAGCATGGCATCTAATTCGTCCCGGACAATTTTCTTTCTATGCTCGGGGAGGCGATAAGGGCGGCAACGAACGACCGCCCCTCGCTCGGTCTCGATATGGTGCTGGATGAGGTTCGTGCGGCCCGGCAGGGGAGAGAATACGTCCGCAAACTCCTTCTGCAAACTGGCAACCTCTGCTCGTTGACACGGGGAGAGGTGGTCTCCACAAATGACCGGGGTATTGAAGTCTGGATTTGGATTTACCTCCGGTCCGAGCTCCGCCCTCTCCGGGACCACCGTAGCCAACGATACAGGGACCGCCTCCCTCCATAATTTAAGGAGGTTGAGGTGGTAGATTTGACGCGCATTCCCTCTGTCGGTTCGCTTAACTTCATAATCGAGATCCCCCACTCGTCGTGTGACCTCAAAGGGCCCTTGCCACTTGGCGAGTAATTTGGAGCTCGATGTGGGAAGCAATACAAGAACTTTATCTCCCGGTGCAAATTCCCTCAGCCGCGTTCCCCTGTCGTACAGCCGGCATTGACGTTCTTGGGCCCGGAGCAAATTCTCCTGTGTTAGTTTCCCCAAAGTGTGGAGTTTTGCTCGGAGGTCAAGAATGTATTGAATTTCATTTTTGCTATTTGTAGGTCCCTCCTCCCAACCTTCTCGTAAAACATCTAAGATGCTGCGTGGGCATCGCCCGTACAATAGCTCAAATGGAGAGAAGCCGGTTGAGGCTTGCGGGACCTCTCGCACTGCAAACAACAGGGGATCGATCCATCTGTCCCAGTTTTTAGCATCCTCGTGCACGAACTTACGAATCATGTTCTTAAGGGTTTTGTTAAAGCGTTCCACTAGGCCATCTGTCTACGGATGATACACGCTAGTGCGAATCGATTTAATGCCCAATAGATCGTAAAGTTCGCGAAGTGTGCGTGACATAAACGTTGTGCCTTGATCGGTGAGGATTTCTTTTGGAATCCCCACCCGGGAGATTATTTTGAAGAGCGCCCCAGCAACACTACGTGCTGAAATGTTGCTTAGAGGCACTTCTTCCGGATATCGCGTTGCGTAATCCACTAGGACTAACACAAAGCGATGTCCGCGTGCTGTCCGCTCTAATGGCCCGACGAGGTCCATTCCAATTCTCTCGAAGGGGACCTCGATCAACGGAAGAGGGCGCAATGGCGCTTTTGGGGTGGCCGGTGGGTTTACCAGCTGGCATTCACGGCACGCCGCACACCACCTGCGGACGTCACCGCTAATGCCCGGCCAATAAAACCGGGCTATTAGGCGGAGCAGTGTCTTTCTTTCCCCTAGATGACCCGCCATGGGATTATAATGAGCCGCTTGGAATAACATTTCCCGGCGGCTCCGTGGAATCAAAAGCTGTGTCCTATTTTCTTTAGTTTGAGTGTCCTGCGTCACTCTATACAGTCGGTCATTTATAATTGAGAAATAGGGGTATGCGAGTGCGATGTCTGGCCGGAGACGTTGACCATCGATCACTTCCACCCGACCAAAGGCATGTTTGAGGGTTTCGTCCCGCGACTGCTCCAAAGGGAAATCCTCGTCAGGGAATTCCCTGCGAAGAGGAGGGGCGGAAGCCCCGCCCCTCTCCTCGTCATCCCGATCTGGAGCAGCCGAGGATGGACCCGGCTCCGCCTCCCCTGTCAGAGCATCGCACATCGCACATCTCCCTACTTTAGTGCAGGACCCATCCGTACAAACTCCCCCTAACACATCTTTAAATGCTAGCCAATCGGTTCCCAAAATCAGAGGATGGGTGAGGCGGGGACTAACCGCTGCCTCTACTCTATGCTTTTTTCCCCGGAATTTCATTAACAAGGTCACCATCGGGTACTTGTGAATATCCCCATGCACACACCTCACCCTCACCCGTCTAGCTATGCCCAAAGCCCCGGGTTGAACCAAGCGTTGATGGATGGTGGTCTGATTGCAACCGGTATCCAGCAATGCTTGGTGTGTACCCCCCTGGATTCTTACCGGAATCCGGTACGCTCCAGCCCGATCGGGGGCAGCATGCGGTGGATCGGAGACCCGAACCACCGTCCCCACTTCCATCATCGGACACTGATCGCGGAAGTGGCCCGGGTCCCCGCACCTCCAACAGGCTGGCCCAGGCGCCACACCCGTACCTGCGTCGGCGGACGCCCCCACCTGAGGGGGAGAGCGGCTGAATGTGGCGGGGGGGGTGTGCGATGCCACCGTGGGTCTCTGCCAGGCTCCTCGCCTGCGGGGGGCAGGAACGGACCCTGGAAGAAAGACAGAGCGAGAAGGGGGAGGGGGATGGGGAAGAGCGGAAAAAAACACAGGGGAAGGGGAGGGAGAAAGAGAGGGCTCGTCCGCCCTCGGGATCGCCGCCATGTGGTCCTCCGCCAGCTGCACGGCTGCCTCCAGCGACGTCGGGCGGTGGCACTGGACCCACTCCGCCGTTCTCCTGGGTAGCCGCTGAGTGAATTGCTCCAGCACCACCTGATCGATGAGACCCTCGACGCCGCGGTCCCCCACTAGCAGCCACCTCCGGCAGGCATCGCGGAGCCGCTGAGCAAACGCGAACGGGCGGTCGGCTTTGTCCAGCTTCATGGCCCGGAAGAGCTGGCGATTCTCCTCGGGGCTCCGACCAACCCGCTGCATGATGGCTCTCCTCAGATCGGGGTAGGCCAGGAGGTTCGCTGTCGGCAGTTGTTGAGCCGCGAGTTGGGCTTCCCCGGACAATAATGGGATGAGGCGGGCTGCCCATTGGTCGCGCGGCCAGGCCCAGATCTCCGCCGTGCGTTCGAACAAATCGAGGAACGCCTCAGGGTCGTCCGTCGCCCCCATTTTCTGCAACATGGGAGGGGGTAACGGAGGGTGATTGTCCGGGGTCGCGGCTGTGGCGGGAGCGACCTCCTGGCTGAGGAGGCTCCGGATGGCCAGTCGGTCCTCTGCTTGAGCCCGCATGATCTCAAAGAACCGTCGATCCTGGTCCTCCCGGAGCTCAAGCAGGGAGTGCTGGTGGCTTTGATGGAGTGTAGCGAGGGACTGGAGGACTTCGGTCAGCTGGGCGGACTCTACGGGGCGACCTTCCATAACTAATTTCCCGGGTTTCGGCACCACTGTGAAACTTCACTGGACTGGACAGGGGAAACAGGACACGATAACAGGAGGGTGAACTCAAAGGTATGGGTTTTAATTTCCAAAACAAAAAGTACAACACCGAACATAAATTGTCTAAAAGAACACAGGAACGATCTCTCTATAAACAAAACTTCTTTGGGCTCCGGATGGCAACGCTAGACTGCCCTCCCCACTGGCGTTGTTGTGGCTCTTATATGCCGCTCTCCCCGTGCTTACTGAAATCAGAGACAGGTGTTAGACATATTTTAGCTCAGGTGCAAGCGCCCTTACCGCTCCCTCTCTCCGAACGGGCGCTTGACCACGCCCCCGCTGCCACAAGAAGCGCACATGATTTATTAACATTAAACATGATGTTTCTTGACTTTAGATCTTATGAACTCGTCTGTACAGTATTCGTAAAGTGTAAATGAGGGGAACAGATCATACACACTGAGTTTAGAACCAAATATTTGACATATCCAGGTCAATATTACCTCATTAATCAAAACTCTTTATGATGGAGCATTTATTGTGATGTATCGTGTACCTTGGTGAAATAACAAACAGCAGTGAAATAATAAAATGAAATGAACTTATAAACTTGAGTATCGTCATTTTTCACACATTTACCATGTCAGAAATTAACTTTTACATGAACGGCAAAATGTGCTCCATGGAGATGATTTTCTGGGGCATTTTTTATTTTTTATTTTTTATTTTAAAGGAATATTTTTTGTTTTACAACAATTAAAAAAACAAACTGTGTCTCGTACGTTTATTTCAAATACTTCAATTTAATAAATGTATTAGTTCAAATTCTCAAGACTAAGATGACATCAAAATCCACATTTAATACCAGAACATGTATAATCGGACTACAGTAGAATATTACTATATCAGATGTTACAAATATTAATATAATAATAAAATCAAAAACACAAAAATTCATTACGTGGGCATTTTTTTATTATTATTTCAGGGGTAATTATTTATTTATTTTATTTTTTGGTGGCAGTTTTTGTATCAAACCCCCCCCCCCCCCCCCCAACATTTCTAACCTACATACTGAAGAATAAAGTGTATTTATTTATTGATTTATTTTAAAATCAAGCTTGAAATCATAATTGCACCTAAAAACTGCAATGGCAAGATGTGCTGTGAAAAAGGAGTTATATTTTGGTCTGATCTCACCCACACCTATCAGATCTCTTCTGAAGACACGGATTAAACCACTGGAGTCTTATGGATTACTTTTATGCTGCCTTTATGTGCTTTTTGGAGCTTCAAAGTTCTGGTCACCATTCACTTGCATTGTATGGACCTACAGAGCTGAAATATTCTTCTAAAAAATCTACATTTGTGTTCTGCAGAAGAAAGAAAGTCACACACATCTGGGATGACATGAGGGCGAGTAAATGATGACATGAGTGCGAATAAATGATGACATGAGGGTGAATAAATGATGACATGAGGGCGAGTTTTCTATATGGAATAAAGTCAGTGTAAAGCGCGACCCCTGGTGGACACCGTAGAACTGCAGTTAAAGGAAGGAGGCGCCCAGGACAGAGAACAAGAGAGTTTACATTCTCTCTCTCTCTCTCTCTCTCTCTCTCTCTATATATATATATATCATATTTACATTTTTATTAATATAATTTCAGAGACATCATCTTTTCTCCACAGGGAACGGACAGTTGACCCAGTTTTGTCACAAGTCATAAAGATCCTGCGGAAGGGGCGCGTCCGCGCTCCAGCGCTCACCTGCAGCTGTGACGGACACGCGCACATGAGGTGGTGGCAAGGAGCTGCGCGCTCCCGTCTGCGGGCATGCTGCCCGGTTACAGCGCGGCGCGCCCCTAAAACCTGCACACACCGCACGCGTTCCAGGGTGGATCGGGGTGGTTTTTGTTCTGCCATAATAGAATTCCTCATTTGAGCAGGAATTCCCCGATCATCCGGGGTTTTGACGCGTAGGATAACAGCTGGCGTCCGGATTGTGTGACGCTGACTCGAAACACTCATTTATTTCTCACTTAGTTTAATGGAATCGTCGGGAATATTTTCTCCCAGTGATATTTGAATGGCTGCAGGTTCCAGCTTGACTCTTGGGCGTTTCAGCGCGACGCGTTTCACGGAATAAACCACGGAAAAAAGCGGAACGCTTTTTCCAGACATGTAAATTATGCTGTCGTGCGTTATCTACCCGGTAAACGCGCAGCGGCGCGTCCGCTCTGGTTGATGACAATAGCAGATTTCACAGCGACACGTCACACATCGCTGACGCGATCAGAATAAAGATCACTCGGTTACCGGTTGGAAGAAAAAAATGTCTCTCAGTAGAAGTATCGAGCTCGAGCACTTTGACGAACGCGACAAGGCGCACCGCTCCAAACGCGCGTTGAGTGGTTCGGGCGGTCCGGGATCTCAGCAGGGTTCCCGCGCGAGCAGTCTGGTACCGAGTCCCGCGCACAGCGCCAACTGCAGCCTCTACCGGACGCGGACGCTTCAAGCGCTCAGCTCCGAGAAACGCGCGAAGAAGGTGCGCTTTTACCGGAATGGAGACCGGTATTTCAAAGGTCTTGTGTACGCGGTGTCAAACGACCGCTTTAGGTCAATGGACGCGCTCCTGGCGGAGCTGACGCGCTCGCTCGCGGACAACCTGCACCTGCCGCAAGGTGTGCGCAACATCTACAGCGTGGACGGGTCGAAGAAGATCGGAAGTCTGGAGGAACTCGTGGAAGGTTTGATAGTAGCGGAAATATCATCTTATAATAATAATATTATTATTATTATTCTCTGTCTGTCTGTCTATCTCCCTGTCTATTCATCCAAACGTCCATCCATCTGTCTGTCTGGCCATCTACCCATCCATCTGTCCATCCATCCATCCATCCTTTCACCAACCATCCATCCATCCATCTACCCATCTATCTATCCGTCTATCATCCATCTATCTGCCGTCTATTCATCCATTCATCCATCCATCCATCTGTCTGTCTGTCTGTCTGTCCATCTACCCATCCATCTATCCAACCATCCATCTACCCATCCATCCATCCATCGAACATCCATCTATCTATCTATCCGTCTATCCATCCACCCATCTATCTATCCGTCTATCCATCCAACATCCATCCATCCATCTATATATCCATCTATCCAACCATCCATCCATCCACCCGCCTATCTATCCGTCTATCCATCCAACATCCATCCATCCATCCATCTATATATCCATCTATCCAACCATCCATCCATCCATCCATCTACCCATCTATCTATCTGTCTATCCATCCAACATCCATCCATCCAACATCCATCTATCCAACATCCATCTATCCATCCATCCATCTATATATCCATCTATCCAACCAACCATCCATCCATCCATCCATCTACCCATCTATCTATCTGTCTATCCATCCAACATCCATCTATCCAACATCCATCTATCCATCCATCCATCCAACATCCATCTATCTATCTATACACTATATTTATTTAAAATGTTTACTATCCATTCATAATGTTGTATTTTGGAATAGACACTGTAGGGAACGAACACTGTCGATAGACAAAACTAGTTATTAGTAACAGTTATTAAAGACATTGGTTCATGAATCAATAGATTTTGGTGATAGATCGGTCCATCGATCAAGACACTAAAGCTGGTGAATTTAATCTGTAAGTGTAGGCTTCTGTTAGTCACTTTAGTTAGAAGGATCTGCCAGATTCATTGGTAATTAGTAAATGAACACAGTCAGGTGTGTGCCGTCTCTATAGCCGAAGTCGATTAGTCATTTGTCCTGCAGTGAATCTGAATATGAGCCCAACCGAACACAGCGCTCTATTACTGCTTTAAATGGACAGACTCATACCACGATCCATACCACAAACCTTTAATGCAGGACATTTGCATTGGCTGATTTCAGTTATCACTGATAGACGAGTGTTAGTGAGCACATTCAAATCCAGTGTGAACTCAGGACAACCTCATGCACCGACCCTGACATCAGGACAAGAGTTAAGCAAGAACCTGAACATACAGCGGATAATCTGATTTTGTAGGCTCAGGAAAGTCCAAATGCGATGACATGTGTCAGCATCTGCCTAATTTGCCACTGAGTTTCATTAGATTCACAGCTTCTAAAAACCACAGATGCAGACAGATGCACGCATTCACACCTGGCATGTATTGATGCTGTTTTGACCCGTGGGACTGTGTTGCCATGGTGACCGGGGAGGTTAATTAGATAAGTGACATAGCAGAGAAGTGAACCTGCAGCCATCTTTATAGTAGAGGTCGACCAATATGGGTTTTTCAATGGCCGATACGATATCTAGAGAGCAGCATGCCCGATATAAATGCAGATATAGATACAAATACAACACAGTGAAATAAACACTTACAGTATTTACTAATTATTCATGGTTATTGATGCAGATAAATCGCAAAGTGGCCAATATCGGCCGATTAATCAGCCTGGCCGATGTATCGGTCCATCACTACTTTATAGTCTGAATTTCCACCTTCAGAGATGTTTAATAGGCAATAAAGCCGAACTCTAGCCAGAGACAGGGAGAAATCAAAACAATCAACATTGCACCCATAGGAACAGATGTACCACTTTTTAATTAAAAGAGCCAATCGCCTTATTGGCAAAGACGTTACTTGGTATTCATGACAGTCCTTACTCGAGAGCAGCCATCCATATTACCTACCTTACTCAGGATCATGGGTAGTGTAGTTCAGCAGAAGCATATCCATCCATCCATCAACCGCTTATCTGAAGTCGGGTCGCGGGGGCAGCAGCTCCAGCAGGGGGCCCCAAACTTCCCTATCCCAAGCCACATTAACCAGCTCTAACTAGGGGACCCCGAGGCGTTCCCAGGCCAGTGTGGAGATAGTCCCGGGTCTTCCCCGAGGCCTCCTCCTAGCTGGACGTGCCAGAAACACCTCCCTAGGGAGGTGCCCAAGGGGCATCCTTACCAGATGCCCAAACCACCTCAACTGACTCCTTTCAATGCAAAGCATATACTATCGATTAACAACCTCGGAGCCCCTAACCCTAACTAAGCCTAACTTTGTTAAAAGTGTCTCTGTATGACAGGGGGTTGAAACTAATAGTGCTTGTTGAAGTTGATTCAGAGATGGATTTGATGAATCGTGCACAACAAGACCGGCAACTTGTTTTAAGAATGTAAGTTGTGTTCATTTGTATTCCAAGTTGAAATGACCAAACTTATTTGTCGTTTTCTCGTTTACCGCTGTAGGTGAGAGTTACGTGTGCGCCTCTAACGAGCCCTACAGAAAGGTGGACTACATGAAGAACGTCAACCCTAACTGGGGTTCTCGGCAGGCGGGGGCGGGGCCGGGGCCAGTGGTCGGAGCGGGGCCTGTTGGCGGAGTCGTGCATCAGGGGGCCCAGCGCGCGGCTGGAGAAGCAAGGGAGAGTAAAGACTTTATCAAACCCAAACTTGTGACGGTGATCCGGAGCGGCGTGAAGCCTCGGAAGGCCGTGAGAATTCTGCTAAATAAGAAAACGGCGCACTCGTTCGACCAGGTGCTTGCCGACATCACAGAAGCCATCAAACTGGACTCCGGTGTGGTGAAGAGACTCTATACACTGGACGGCAAACAGGTGTGTGTGTGTGTATACATTCTAATGGTCGACCAATTTTCCGATGTAGATATCTCGAGCAGAATGACTGGTGAAGATATACAGTGGGGTCAAAAATTCTGAGACCCAAGGTATGGGTCTAAGTGGAGCTGGGGGGGGGGATTTGCGTTTCCTTTCAGGAGCTTTCATCATTTGTGGCACAATAATGTCATGTGATCTGCAACTAGTCAATGCTTCGTGCTGAGTGACTCCAGTCAGGTCTCCTTAGCAACCAAATTGGCCTGGTTGCTAGGGAGGGTAGAGTCACATGGGGTAACCAAATTGGCCTGGTTGCTAGGGAGGGTAGAGTCACATGGGGTAACCAAATTGGCCCGGTTGCTAGGGAGGGTAGAGTCACATGGGGTAACCTCCTCGTGGTCACTATAATGTGGTTCTCGCTCTCGGTGGGGTGTGTGGTGAGTTGTGCGTGGATGCCATGGAGAACAGCGTGAAGCCTCCACACGCGCTACGTCCCCACGGTAACACGCTCAACAAGTCATGTGATAAGATGTGCGGATTGACGGTCTCAGACGCGGAGGAAACTGAGATTCGTCCTCCGCCGCCCGGATTGAGGTGAGTCACGACGCCACCACGACGACTTGGAGCGCATTGGGAATTGGGCGTTCCAAATAAAAATAAAAAAATCCCTGAACTAACCGACTCGTTGCCTACAGGAGACAAATTGAGCAGTAAATGAGACTTTGAGAGTGGCGTGTTCTCTTGACTCTGATGATGTCACAGCGAGTCTGAGCGACTCCACGTGACTGCAAGTTATAGAGTGAGAGAAATGTGGATATTCTAGAACTTCCTCCCTCCTGTAATTGTCACACAGTAAGTAAGACAGCTGTCTGTGTTGTGTATCCCCCACCAGAGTCTGGCTGCTGGCTGGTTGCCATAGTAACCTGCTTTCCCCTGTTCACTTGAGTGATTCCCAATAATTGGCTCAGCAGTACAGTGTGTGTGTGTGTTCATCTGTATGCCGCACACCTCTTACTGCAGAGACGAGGGGTTTCCTTCAAAGACCGCTTTGTTTTTGACCAGACTGTGTGTGTGTGTGTGTGTGTGTGTGTGTGTGTGTGTGTGTGTGTGTGTGTGTGTGTGTGTGTGTGTGTGTGTGTATTTATATTTTGAGGTCTTTCGAGGTCAGCTAAATCTGGCAAAACCTCTCTTTGGGGGTGTCCACATTTGATTTGCAGTTGACAGGCAACTGACAGTGACATCGTCATGTCGACAGCACCTCTTTGATTACGATCTTTTGCATCTTTGTAAAGGGTAACATTATTTTCCCATAATGCTTTACTCCTGCTGTGCGACTGCTAGTATTAAACTACACAGTAAATAATTGAGTCTCTCTGTCTGTGTCTGCAGTTAACGAGTCTACAGGACTTCTTCAGCGATGACGATGTTTTCATCGCGTGCGGTTTGGAGAAGTTCCGTTACGCTCAGGATGACGCTGCGATTGGACACGCAGGGAAGGGCGCCACGGCAGCATTCGTTAATGGTGAGACAGACGCATATGAGAGACGCACGTTGCCGTCTGTCCGTCTAACCCATCATCTGTCTGTCTCTCAGAGTGTAAGAAATCCAGACCATCAGTTCCACCCAAGACATCTGGGCCCAGAAGTTCTGGAGTGCCGAGATCCAAATCGCCTGTCTCTGGTAAATCACATCGTAAATATCAAAAGCACATTTCACGTTCCACTAATGATACATGATAGTGTTGGTTATTCTGTGTAATAATTGCATTCTGATTGAAGATCTCTTACGGTTCGAAAGTTACAGGCCGAAACGTGAGTGAAATTCCGAACAGTTGGTGGCGCTAGAGGGTATGTGATAGAGTCCCCAAATTTGGGACAGTTGCATTTGAGAGTGTCCTCTATCAGTGTACCAAATTTCATAACGTTGTTATGTACAGTTCTATGGGCGGCCATTGACTTTGCCAGCGGAAGAAGAAAACCAACAGACACGATAGACCTTCAGCGATTGGCCTCTAAAAAATAGCACATTTTACATGCTCATATCGCCATTAATTACGCAGCCCTAATGCCGAGCTGGTCATCCGTTTTGATTGATGCATTTGCTCCCTTTCTCTCAGCCAATGAGGCTCCACAGAGTCAGTCTCCACCAGTGACATCATCGAAATCTCCAAGCAGCCTTAGAGTAAGTGTGTGTCTGTACTGTTATGATCTGTTGATGTATGCAGAGGCTCCAAAATGTATTTGGACACTTAAAAATATGCCAGTCATTGCGTTAGATAACAAAATATCAGCACACGTGTCAACAAACGCTGCTAGAGCTTTTGCTTTGATATCTTGCTATCAACATCATTCACACATTTTAAGTGTGATGCAAGTGTCTATGTGTGTGTGTGTGTGTGTGTGTGTGTGTGTGTGTGTTTGTGTGTGTGTTTGTGTGTGTGTGTGTGTTTTGACTCTCTCTGTTTCTCTTCTGCAGGCTTCTCCCTCTCCATCCCCCACCAGAGATCTTCATGATGTAGAAGACCTCACTCCAGAGGGTAACACACACACACACACACACACACACACACACACACTCATCAAGCATTCAGTCCTTCCTCTTCCATGTTAATGTGAGTTTCCATCCTTAAGGCATTCTGTCGAGTTGTGGTGGGTAGCTCCGCCCACAGTGACATCTCATTGGTCCAAAAACTGTTCATTAAAACATCAAAAATGTTCTGATTGGCTGTGATATTGATACTTTGCACAGCAGCTGGACTCAGTTTTAAACAAAATATTTGATCTGAAAGAAATGTACCGTACAGGAGCAACAGTATGAGGGTTCTCTCTGTCTACAGTGAATGGTAATGAAGTTCAGTCGTCTGTCATCACGGAGAAATACAAAGTGGGTAAAGTCATCGGAGACGGAAACTTTGCGGTCGTCAGAGAGTGTGTGAAGAGGTACAGCACACATACACCAACAACACGACAAATCCAATGGTCTGAATCCATCAGATATGCTCTACAAAGTAACCATATGTGTGCTGTTTTTCAGGTCTACAGGTCAGGAGTACGCACTGAAGATCATAGACAAACCCAAATGCAGTGGAAAGGTGAGACGGCAGTTTGACATTGTTATATTGTGTTACTCTGAATGCGTTTCATTCACGTCATCGAGTCTTTCTGGAATAGTGTGTCATCGGAAATCAGAAAAATCCCATAGATTTACAGTACATTGATGGAATGTTCAAACGGGTCGACGAAATGCTCGATAATTCAAACGCTAACGTCAAAAATTCAAATGTAAACAAACCCCCAAAAGGCCTTTGATCTGCTTTCAGTTGCTTAGTTTAAACATCAAACTTTATCAGTAGCGTATAGATCAGGGTTTCTCAACTGGTGGGTCGCGACCCAAAAGTGGGCCAAGGTCTATTCGGACTGCAGGGAAACAACGTGCCATTGTTCTCCATTTTAAAATGTTTCGCCGGCCACCTAAGTGAAATTTCAGTGCTTTATACACTGAAGGCTTCTCGTCGACTAAGCTTGTTTTCCCACGAGTGTAATGGAACAACTCGCTCCAATGATCTGCTCTCTGATAACTGTATCTCTGGCGCGCTCGCCGTGCATCCTAGTGAGCGTTTGTCATTAGGAAAGGCCTTATCTCCTCCTAAAGCTTGCAAGCTACGTCTGCTAAACTTGCCACAGACCTTCAGACTGTTCCGACTCGGGATGCCATGACTGTTTTCACACAGTGGGCGATCAAATCTCCCCCAGATCTCATAGACTTACATTAACGGGATGACCAAACAAGCCTAAACTGCCAAAAAATGCAAAAATTCAAATGTAAACAAGGCCTTCAATCTGCTTTAACTGTCTCTCTCTCTCTGTTTCTTGCCTTGTCTGTCTGTCTGTCTCTCTGTCTGTCTGTCGGTTACTTGCAAACTTTGTTTCATGTTGAATCTAGTTAACATTCAAATTATTGCCAGACATTCTTTCTCATTCAGTCCGTATGCAAAAAGAGAAAATACACTCCAAAGGTTCTGATTGGTTTCTTTGGATATCCAGGAGCACCTGATAGCCAATGAGGTGGCGATATTACGGCGAGTGCAACACCCCAGTATTATTATGCTAATAGAGGAGCTGGACACGCCCACTGAGCTGTATCTCGTCATGGAGCTTGTTAAGGTACTATCAGCTAAAAGGAACTAACGGTTTTAACCGAGTTAAGTCACACCAACATCCCGCGTCATGTACTTCATCAGCTGACATTCAGAGAGCCCAGCAGGTTCCGGAAGTCAAAATCCCATTCATTTTTTCATCGTAATTGTTTAAAAATTCCACGTTTAATAGCGTAATTCCTGGTGAACAACTACAGCACCTGTGGTAAAAGTGAAAGATCCACCAATCAGAGAACCATGGCCAAGAAAAAAAAAAAGAAAGAAAGCCCACGTGATAAGACCGTAAGCGACCGCCCACTTCACTGACGCACTCTGAATGTCATGGGATTGTAGTTTGTGTCCTCGTGAAAGACGGCAAGTACACAGACTTGTACCTTTGACTTTTGGTTGGATTTTCAAATACTCTTTTGCCTTAAAATAAAGTCTGTAATGTTGCGATTCACCTCGGAGCTGGTTGGTTTGGTTCGTGTTGTTTTTACAACTCTTACAAACTTTGAAAAGTTTATGGAAGAAATGAATGGGGAAAATACTTCCGGAACCCAGACGCTGGAAAAGTGGGCGGGTCACTGTTGCACCCTATTGAGGTTCTGTTGCTATAGTGATTGTGTTGTGTGTGTGTGTGGGCGTGGCTTTGGCAGGGTGGCGACCTGTTTGACGCGATCACTTCCTCTACGAAGTACACGGAGCAAGACACCAGCGCCATGTTGTTCAATCTGACCGGAGCGCTCCGATATCTGCACAGAATGAACATCGTACACCGAGATATTAAACCTGAAAATCTGCTGGTATATAAACATGGATGCATGTACACATTAATGGCGTCTTACCGCTCATTATGTACATTTACAGTTGTACTCTACAATCCTACAGAACCTGATTGAACACATGTGTGTCTCTGTAGGTGTGTGAATATCCAGATGGCACCAAGTCACTGAAGTTGGGTGATTTTGGTTTGGCTACAGTCGTGGAGAGGCCGCTGTACACCGTCTGTGGGACGCCCACTTATGTCGCCCCTGAGATTATTGCAGAAACCGGGTAAATGTTGCGTGTTATTGCCAGTTGGGGAGCGATGCTACAAATATCAGGGTTCAATGCAAATTTAGCTCAATCGTCAGCATTTGTGGCATAATGTTGATTGCCACAAAAATGAACTCGTCCCTTTTCTTAATAAAAAAAGCAGAAATCTGGGTTACAATGAGGCACTTACAATGGAAGTCAATGATGGCAATCTGTAAACATTAAAATACAGCCACAAGACGTAAACAATATCCATGTTAAGGGTGATTTCAATGATTGTGGTGCCAAGTTATTGAACTTTCTGTCCAAAGAAGTAGATTTAGGTAGGATGGTAGGGACATGTCCCGGAAATATGAAATTCGGAAATATTATTTTTAAATATATAAAACAAAATACATATTTCTATGTATTTTCCCTCTAGTTTTTGTACTTGTACTTTTTATTAAACGAATAGTTACATAATAATTTTAATTTGTTCCAAAATGCATTTCACTTTTAATGGAGCCCACAAGCCGGATTCTGTCCAAATTTTAGAGCATTTTATTTATTAAAATATGGACCAAATGTGATTGAATAACAGGAGTGATTAATTTTTCATTTTGTGATAAATCAATGAAGTAAAATGGTTGAACTTAGTGGAAAACTTGGTCTCTATTCACTCTTATAAATCCTTAAGATTTAGATTTCTCAACCATGTTACTCTTGAATGAGTAACAGGGTCGAGTGTAGCAGGGTCGAGTGTAGCAGGGTCGAGTGTAGCAGGGTCCAGTGTAACAGGGTCGAGTGTAACAGGGTCCAGTGTAGCAGGGTCGAGTGTAGCAGGGTCCAGTGTAACAGGGTCCAGTGTAACAGGGTCCAGTGTAGCAGGGTCCAGTGTAACAGGGTCCAGTGTAACAGGGTCCAGTGTAACAGGGTCCAGTGTAGCAGGGTCGAGTGTAACAGGGTCCAGTGTAACAGGGTCCAGTGTAACAGGGTCCAGTGTAGCAGGGTCCAGTGTAGCAGGGTCGAGTGTAACAGGGTCCAGTGTAGCAGGGTCCAGTGTAGCAGGGTCGAGTGTAACAGGGTCGAGTGTAACAGGGTCAAGTGTAACAGGGTCCAGTGTAGCAGGGTCGAGTGTAACAGGGTCGAGTGTAACAGGGTCGAGTGTAGCAGGGTCCAGTGTAGCAGGGTCGAGTGTAACAGGGTCCAGTGTAGCAGGGTCGAGTGTAACAGGGTCCAGTGTAGCAGGGTCGAGTGTAACAGGGTCCAGTGTAGCAGGGTCGAGTGTAGCAGGGTCCAGTGTAGCAGGGTCCAGTGTAACGGGGTCCAGTGTAACGGGGTCCAGTGTAACGGGGTCGAGTGTAACGGGGTCCAGTGTAGCGGGGTCCAGTGTAGCGGGGTCCAGTGTAGCGGGGTCGAGTGTAACGGGGTCCAGTGTAACGGGGTCGAGTGTAACGGGGTCGAGTGTAACGGGGTCCAGTGTAGCGGGGTCCAGTGTAGCGGGGTCCAGTGTAGCGGGGTCGAGTGTAACGGGGTCGAGTGTAACGGGGTCGAGTGTAGCGGGGTCGAGTGTAACGGGGTCCAGTGTAACGGGGTCGAGTGTAGCGGGGTCGAGTGTAGCGGGGTCGAGTGTAACGGGGTCGACTGTAGCAGAGTCGACTGTAACAGGGTCGACTGTAGCAGGGTCGAGTGTAACAGGGTCGACTGTAGCAGGGTCAAGTGTAGCAGTGTCGACTGTAGCAGGGTCGAATGTAGCAGGGTCGAAAGTATTACTTTTATCTGCCTGAATTGCTTTTTGGAGCTTCAAATTTCTGGTCACCATTCGCTTGCATTGTATGGACCTACAGAGCTGAAATATTCTTCTAAAAATCTTTTTTTTTTCATTTGTGTTCAGCAGAAGAAAGAAAGTCACACACATTTGGGATGGCAGCAGTTTTAGGTGAACTGTCCCTTTAAATGTTAATGTGAGTAAATATGTGTTTTAGGTACGGTCTGAAGGTGGACATCTGGGCGGCGGGTGTGATCACATACATCCTCTTGTGCGGGTTTCCTCCATTCCGCAGCGAGACGAACCAGCAGGAGGAGCTGTTTGAACAGATCTTACTGGGTCAACTGGAGTTTCCCGCTCCATACTGGGACAATATCAGCGCCTCTGCTAAGGTTTGCAAACAGCATACACACATATCAATAATAAACATTCAATCAACACTCCCTTATCCTGGTCCGGATCTTCAAACATGATTTACGTGGTCAGCTGGATAACTTGGCGCTCATGCGCTCTGTGGCAGCAGCTGATTGGCTGATTTCAGTTACATCAGCTCTGTGGCAGCAGCTGATTGGCTGATTTCAGTTACACCAGCTCTGTGGCAGCAGCTGATTGGTTCAATGTGTCTTTTGCAGGATTTAATTGGTAAAATGCTGCAGGTGAATGTTGGTGCTCGTTACACGGCTGATGAGGTGCTGGAGCACCCGTGGGTGCAGGTGAGGGGCGTTCACACAGAAATGCGTGAGCTTATTGCTTATTGTGTATGAGTGTGTGTGATTGTGTGTGTGTGTGTGTGTGATTGTGTGTGTGATTGTGCGCGAGCATGTGCAGTATATTCTACAAACATCATACGAGTATTATTAATACACTATCCTGAACATAAATTAACAGTTTTCATGATTGTGTTTGTGTGTTTGTAGGACGATGCAACGATGGACACAAACATGGCGTGTGAGATGGAAGACGCAGCTGAATCAGACTTCACACACAACGACACGGAAGCAGAGCGTCATCATGGTAAACCAATTTAACACTTTATATTACATTATTGATTGATATTGATGATTGAATTAAGAAGGACATGTTTACAAATACTGTGTGTGTGTGTGTGTGTGTGTGTGTGTGTGTATGTGTGTATGTGTGTGATGTGTGATGTATGTGTGTGTGTGTGTGTGTGTGTGTAGATGACAGCTGGCAGTAGCTGATGAATCACTGGATTTGAAGTCCCGAACACCAAAACCTCAAAACACCAACACTGAGTCCAGTCCAGACCAGACCAGACACACTCTCAGTCCATCATTCTGGAATATACTGTATCTGTTTAATCATCCGGTAAAACAGTTTTCTCTGTTTTACTCCACTGGCAAATATTTTGTCTTGGTAAAAGCATAAACGCTGCAAAATTAGGTTCAATTTCTCTGAAAACATGACATCAAATCTTGAGATTTTCTTCTCAAGTAAATATGTCTTGTTTTAAGAATGTTTACATACAGTATTTTTTTCCTGGAAATAATAAAAAAAACTATATATATTTTTTGCATACTTGCACACTAGTTCTGCAGTATGTAGTGTGTATACCGCGAGCGGTATGTACATTATCTGAATGCATGAATGTCCAGGATTTGTTAAATGTGCAGTAAACATATTAAAACACTTTTATAAGCACACACACACACACACAAACATATACACGCCCACACACACACATACATACACACACACACACACTCACCTAAAGGATTATTAGGAACACCTGTTCAATTTCTCATTAATGCAATTATCTAATCAACCAATCACATGGCAGTTGCTTCAATGCATTTAGGGGTGTGGTCCTGGTCAAGACAATCTCCTGAACTCCAAACTGAATGTCAGAATGGGAAAGAAAGGTGATTTAAGCAATTTTGAGCGTGGCATGGTTGTTGGTGCCAGATGGGCCGGTCTGAGTATTTCACAATCTGCTCAGTTACTGGGATTTTCACGCACAACCATTTCTAGGGTTTACAAAGAATGGTGTGAAAAGGGAAAAACATCCAGTATGCGGCAGTCCTGTGGGCGAAAATGCCTTGTTGATGCTAGAGGTCAGAGGAGAATGGGCCGACTGATTCAAGCTGATTGAAGAGCAACTTTGACTGAAATAACCACTCGTTACAACCGAGGTATGCAGCAAAGCATTTGTGAAGCCACAACACGCACAACCTTGAGGCGGATGGGCTACAACAGCAGAAGACCCCAACCGGGTACCACTCATCTCCACTACAAATAGGAAAAAGAGGCTACAATTTGCAAGAGCTCACCAAAATTAGACAGTTGAAGACTGGAAAAATGTTGCCTGGTCTGATGAGTCTCGATTTCTGTTGAGAGATCAGATGGTAGAGTCAGAATTTGGCGTAAACAGAATGAGAACATGGATCCATCATGCCTTGTTACCACTGTGCAGGCTGGTGGTGGTGGTGTAATGGTGTGGGGGATGTTTTCTTGGCACACTTTAGGACCCTTAGTGCCAATTGGGCATCGTTTAAATGCCACGGCCTACCTGAGCATTGTTTCTGACCATGTCCATCCCTTTATGGCCACCATGTACCCATCCTCTGATGGCTACTTCCAGCAGGATAATGCACCATGTCACAAAGCTCGAATCATTTCAAATTGGTTTCTTGAACATGACAATGAGTTCACTGTACTAAAATGGCCCCCACAGTCACCAGATCTCAACCCAATAGAGCATCTTTGGGATGTGGTGGAACGGGAGCTTCATGCCCTGGATGTGCATCCCACAAATCTCCATCAACTGCAAGATGCTATCCTATCAATATGGGCCAACATTTCTAAAGAATGCTTTCAGCATCTTGTTGAATCAATGCCACGTAGAATTAAGGCAGTTCTGAAGGCGAAAGGGGGTCAAACACAGTATTAGTATGGTGTTCCTAATAATCCTTTAGGTGAGTGTATATGCATTTCATTTAATCACAGTTTTTGGGGTTTAATCGTCACACCGGGACATCCGGAGGTGAGAAACTACCGTAAAAATCACAGAAATGCCCAAATTAAAGCTTTGATTTAAAAATGGGATTTAAGATGCAAAAAAATTATGTTGGCTCGACAAAACCAACACACTGTTTTTCTATAGACATGGTTTCGGGTTTTTCCAAAATCCTTTTATCAAGATCAAATTGATCAATTGTAACTCTTCCTAGAGCTTACAAACAATCCACCAAACCTGGTCCAGACCTTCAGACTGTTCTTGAATAGTGTTGAATAGGGTTTATATTTAACGGCCTACATGCTCTGTTGCGTAAAGCAGAATACAGTACATACTGCGCATTATGCCATTCCTTTCTGATCTCCTCTAAATTCCCTTTCTCCAGTAATGTCGTCTCATGTTCTGGTCTGTTCATAGGAGATTCATCTAAACCAGCGACCTCAACTATTACTGTACTGTGCCCTCTCCCTCTCTCTCTCTCTCCTGTAATGCCTTTCAATCTCGATCTCTCTCTGTATATATGCTGTTGATGTCTAAGCCATCATTAGAATTTCATTACAGACATTTGTGTCTTTCTGAGCTCGTTTGAAAACAGAACGAGAGTGTGCGATTGTGACTGTAGCAACCCACACGAGATCTACACCCACAGAAAGTTCTACATATCTTAAATTAGCCCTTATATTCACATATTAAACCGATTTAAATCTATTCCACAAAATTCAATATATTTTCCACCTCAATCGGTGCAGAAACTGTAAATCAATTCTGCGGATTGTGTGTAAGCTGGGTCTGAAGAGAATGAATGAAAAGTAGACTAGAGGTTAGACCGATATATCGGTTTTACAGATTAATCTGTGCCGATAGTTACATTTTGGAACATTTTTTTCTGCTTTTTAACCCAGCCACAGAGGAACACGGAGGAATAATAATAATAATAAAAAAATTAAAAGAATATTAGCAAAAAATATAATTATTCCTACCACAACTGGTGTCACGAGTTCGAATCCAGGGCGTGCTGAGTGACTCCTGCCAGGTCTCCTAGCAACCAAATTGGCCCGGTTGCCATGTTCATAGGACCCTATAAATCTGGGGAACATAGGACCCTGGGGACAAAGGACCCTATACACCTGGGGAACATAGGACCCTGGGGACATAGGACCCTATACACCTGGGGAACATAGGACCCTGGGGACATAGGACCTTATAAATCTGAGGAACATAGGACCCTATAAATCTGGGGGACATAGGACCCTATAAATCTGGGGAACATAGGACCCTATACACCTGGGGAAAATAGGACCCTGGGGACATAGGACCCTATACACCTGGGGAACATAGGACCCTGGGGACATAGGACCCTATACACCTGGGGAACATAGTACCCTGGGGACATAGGACCTTATAAATCTGAGGAACATAGGACCCTATAAATCTGGGGGACATAGGACCCTATAAATCTGGGGAACATAGGACCCTATAAATCTGGGAAACATAGGACCTTATAAATCTGGGGAACATAGGACCCTATAAATCTGGGGAACATAGGACCTTATAAATCTGGGGAACATAGGACCTTATAAATCTGGGGAACATAGGACCTTATAAATCTGGGGAACATAGGACCCTATAAATCTGGGGACATAGGACCCTGGGGACATAGGACCCTATAAATCTGGGGACATAGGACCTTGGGGACATAGGACCCTATACATCTGGGGAACATAGGATCCTATAAATATGAGGAACATAGGACCCTGGGGACATAGGACCCAATAAATCTGGGGAACATAGGACCTTATAAATCTGGGGAACATAGGACCCTATAAATCTGGGGAACATAGGACCCTATAAATCTGGGGAACATGGGACCCTATAAATCTGGGGACATAGGACCCTGGGGACATAGGACCCTATAAATCTGGGGACATAGGACCTTGGGGACATAGGACCCTATACATCTGGGGAACATAGGATCCTATAAATATGAGGAACATAGGACCCTGGGGACATAGGACCCAATAAATCTGGGGAACATAGGACCTTATAAATCTGGGGAACATAGGACCCTATAAATCTGGGGAACATGGGACCCTATACATCTGGGGAACATAGGACCCTGGGGACATAGGACCCTATAAATCTGGGGACATAGGACCTTGGGGACATAGGACCCTATACATCTGGAGAACATAGGACCCTATAAATATGAGGAACATAGGACCCTATAAATCTGGGGAACATGGGACCCTATACATCTGGGGAACATAGGACCCTGGGGACATAGGACCCTATAAATCTGGGGACATAGGACCTTGGGGACATAGGACCTTATAAATCTGGGGAACATAGGACCCTATAAATCTGGGGAACATAGGACCCTGGGGACATAGGGCCCTATAAATCTGGGAAACATAGGACGTGGGGACATAGGACCTTATAAATCTGGGGAACAGAGGACACTGGGAATTTAGGAATGGAAAGACTAACTATTGGCTGATTAATCGATTATCAGCCTTTTTTCCCACCACCGTAATTATCGGCATCGGCAAAATCCACTATCGGTCGATCTCTAAACTGAACATCTGATCGCCACAATTTTGAAATGCAAAATAAAAACAGGAAATCCTATTCAGTATTTCTGTCTTGTTTTACTCATTTTAAGTGTAACTTTACAAAATGTAGTTCAGTTTATGCTTAAAATAAAGACAAATAAACATTATTCAAGGCATAATTGGTAAACAATTGTTAATATCTTCTTCCAGTAAGTGTATCTTGTTTTAAGAATGTTTCGACTGTGTGATGTAGTGTTGTGTTTCTTTACGCCTTCTTTCCACGAAATGCCTTCTTTTGTTACAATAATTGTTCATACATTGAATTTCATGACTTGAACGGATGCTTGTGTTGATATCAATGGTATAAACTTTTGTACAGTGGCTGTTTAGGGACAAAAGGTCCTCGGAATGATTTGAATTATGGATTTATTTCATGCTTTGTTTTTGTTTTGTAACAATACATCATGAGTAGCTGGATGAACCCAGAAACACTGTGTCTTTTATTGATCACTTATTGCATGAACTTGAAAGTGAAAGTTAATGGAGGACTGAAAACTAATCGTTATGTTAACGGGTTAAAAATGTACACAAATTCATACGGCAATATACAGATACACAGACTGTAAATGTCATGTGTGCATCACCGGAGCTGTAAACGAACACATCAGAACACAGCGCAAGTGTGTTGAACAGGCTAAAGGCAGAAAAGTTCAGGCACATGACAGGAATGCTATTTTGCACATTTCAAATGTCTTCATCTAGGTCGTGTTCAGGGGTCCGGCATTTTTTGAATGTAGTTTTTAGGGACGATGCCACGTTTCCCGCCAAACTCTCCCAGAAACCACTCGTTGTCCATGTCTTCAAGCTCACACAGCACGTCCCCTGCCTGCACAAATACACAAACTTTACACTTTGCTGCTCTAATATCAGCTTAACTGAACATCAAACACACCTTCATACAGAGTTCATCCTCGTATTCAGGGGAGAAATCATAAAGTGCCCTTCCTCTGTTCATCCGTCCTGCAGGGGGCGCTAGAGAGAGAGAGAGAGCAATTCTGTCAAAACAATCCTCCCTTCATATATTTATCATATGCGGCCTTCAAGTGGAGAAGGGAATATCGTCATTCCGACGTCGGAAGGGGCGTGTCGACATGAAAGATTCGAATTTTGCTCAGTTATTTTAACCTCTGGAATACTCTATTCTCATTAGTCTATCGCATCATTTCAAGCGTCATCCGGGTATTCCGAGTCATCTTTCCTATGCTCGTGTCCCTCTTCGTTCTCTACAAGTCAGCTAATAAACTAATTTCACCTCAAATCAATATTTCATGTCAGTGTATTTATATATTTGAGAAGTAGACATGTAATAGGCTGGATAATGTACACTGAGCTGGTCTGTTTATTGTTAATAGTTTCAATATTGCGGCTAATTTGAGAATACTTTCTCTCTATTAACCCATGCTTATATTACCCCAATAATTAAGTGTTACGTTGATACCTGGACAGGTAAAGAATGGAAAAACATCGTCAGGACTGAGAAATCTGGATATCTGCTGACGTACACAGATGGTCGGCCCACTGCAGCCTCAGTTTCTGTTGGTGGCTGACATCAGTGGAATCCGGCATTGTCTTCTGCTGTTGTAGCCCATCCGCCTCAATGCTCGACGTGTTGTGCATGCTCACATACTATTCTGCTCACTACAATTGTACAGAGCGGTTATCCGAGTTACCGTTGACTTTCTGTCAGCTCGAACCAGTCTGGCCGTTCTCCGTTGACCTCTCTCATCAATTTCTGTCCACAGATCTGCCGCTCACTGGGTGATTTTTGTACCATTATCTATAATTCTAGAGTCTGTTGTGTTTGAAAATCCCAGAAATACTCAAACCAGCCCATCTGACACCAACAATCATGCCATCAGATCACATTTTATAGGGTTATTAATACAATTATTATTTAATTATTTTTAAACACGATAAAGAATCATATCTTATCTAATTCCACAACAAGACTCCAAACAAAAAATCAATTAAGGAGCGATTGGCTCCTATAGGGGGAAAAACAGGCGCCAAATATTTTCATTTTTAACTCCTTCCATTCCTTTTCATCCCGCAGCTCGCATGCAAGAAAAACTGCACATGCTAACAGTGTAGTCTGTGGAGCATTCTTCACAATTATGTGATCACGTGCATTTTTTATGCTCGTTACTGTCACCGTGTTTTCTCACAGTCTCTTTTTTGAAATGGTTAGTTCCTGCAATGAACTCCGTTTTCCCCGCTATTTCTTTGATATAAACTTTTGTAATGTATTTCGGGAAATGTAATGCAAATTTTAAAATCAAAGGGAGTAAATTTTTACTGTCGCCAATGGCGACCTTGACAGAAATTACACTCGCAAATAAATTTATTTGGTCATAAATGCGACCATTTTTAGTCGCAGTTTGGAGCCCTGCACAATGATGATGATTTATCGACTTTATAGACATTACATTTTTATCGTCTGTTAATGCTGAACTTCTGTAAAGCTGCTTTGAAACGATGTGTGTTGTGAAAGGCGCTATACAAATAAAATTGACTTGACTTGACTTGACATTTTTCCCCATTCTGATGGTTGATGTGAACATTAACTGAAGCTCCTGACCCGTATCTGCATGATTTTATACATTCCGCTGCTGCCACATGATTGGCTGATTAGATAATCGCATGAATAAGTAAAGGTGTACCTAATAAATTGGCCAGAGAGTGTATATCCATTAATATTTACCAGGTGACTCCAAAGCCGGTTTCCTTGGCAACACTTCAGCTTCCTCTTTCACCTGGATGAAATTGAGAGGGAAGATTCCTATTCGTCCATTCAGCGTGCCCCGCCCCCACTCCTCATTTACATATTCCGTTACAGTGATCACGTCACCCTCACTGAAGGTCAGTTCTCCCTCCTCCCCCTTGAATGCAAATCGAGCCACACCCCTGCACAGACCAACACACAGGTGAACTGAACACACTTCTGACACCAGTTACTCAGCATAAACGACAGCAGAAGTGCGATCGCTTTCAAGTCTACTGTACTGTATCACCTGCTGTGTGTGTTTGGTTGTGTCTGCTGCTCGGAGGAAGCGTCCAGACCTGCAGAGACAGTCACAGCTTGACCTCTGACCTCTCCTGATGGCCAGAGCTCATGATGTGTATTGAGTTGTGTGTGTGCGGTGTCTGGATCATCCAGGACAATAAGCTGCTCCTCTTCCTGAAACACAACATAAAAAAACTGTTTAATACCTGATATGCATAATTTGCGTGTGTGTGTGAGTGTGTGTGTATCAGTGTGTGTGTGTGTGTGTGTGTGTGTGTGTGTGTATGAGTGTGTGTGTGAGTGTGTGTGTGAGTGTGTGTGTGTGTGTGTGTGTGTGTGTGTGTGTGTGTGTGTGTGTGCGTGTGTATGAGTGTGTGTGTGAGTGTGTATGTGTTTGTGTGTGAATGCATGAGTGTGTGAGTGTTTGTGTGTGTGTGTGTGTGTATGTGTGTTTGTGTGTGTGTGTGTGTGTGTGTGTGTGTTTGTGTGTGTGTGTGTGTGTTTGTGTGTGTGTGAACTAACTGGTAAAGATGGCTCATCTTGCTCTTTGCCAGCACTCACGTCTTCCACATTTCCTTGATTAAGTTTGCTCTAGAGAACACACAATGTACATTAGATTAAATTATAGCACCTCGCTGAGATACACAGACCCCCAATATTGCATTTCTTTAACATTTTTGCATTTCCCCCACCATGTATATATATACAGCTCTGAAAAGGTCAATTTAAACTTCCTTTACATTTAAAACGATCAAAACTGATTCGAAGAATGCTCACAGAATATCTATAGAGCGGATGTCTTGGTTTCGGGCGGGGTGGGAGGCGAGGGGGAGGGCCTCTCTTTGGCACCCTGCTGCCTGGCTGCTGATTAGATGCAATGGGTGAGGAGGAGGCGGGGCCTGCTAGTTTGGTCACTTTGATTGGAGGAGGGCGGAGAGGGAGGAGTCTACCACCACTGGGTCTGCGAGACAAAGAGAATGAATGATGGATGGTTAAAAACACCACAAACGGCTCATTTTAACTCACAACGTTTTCTTTGGTCATGTTTACAGGTACCTCGGGGGCAGAGGGGGAACCGGGGCGTCTGTCGCTATAGAAACATTCACTGTAGTGTCAGCAACCTGAACACACACATACACACAATTGGAAAACTCATATACTTCCAAATAAACCTGTCAGCTACTTACTATGGAAAAATCCTCCCTATAGTGCCAAACCAGAGACATCATGTTACCTGCGAGGAGGACAACACCTTTCTGAGCACAGGTGGAGGCGGCCGGGAGTGTTTGGGGAGAGATGGACCTGAAATATACACACACCTTATACAAGATACAACACTGTGCACTTAACGTCTTTAATGAGGGATTGTACTACAATCCCATGAAGCATTGCGAATGACGTAATCGAAAGGAAAACAATGGAAAAATGTAAAACTACTGATGTAAAGGGCAATAATGAACAAGTTCCAATCAGCTGGAGATCTTAAGATTCAGCCTGGAAAAGGATGTCTGTCTATATTGTCTCCACACACAGTGAGGAGGATGTTCAAGTGGCCAAAGAATCTCCAATAGTCCCCGCTGGAGAATTGCAGAAATTAGCTGGGACTTGGAGTCAGAAAGTCTAAAAAAAATATCAGACGTCACCTACATCACCACAAGTTGTTTGGGAGAGTTTCAAGGAAAAAAAGCCTCTCATCCAATAACAAACTCAAGCATCTTCAGTTTGCCAGACACTACTGGAACTTCAAATGCCACCGGGTTCTGTGGTCAGATGACACAAAAAAAGAGCTTTTTGGCAGAAAACATAGAGATGCAGAAGTACCCAATGCCCACGGTTAAATGTGTGGCTGGAACAGAGGTCCTGGACATCTTGTCCGGATATATGGCATCATGGACTCTATCATATACCTACAGATAAAAAAATCAAAACCTGGCTGCCTCTTCCAGAAAGTTTAAAATGTGCCGTGGTTCTATCTTCCAGCAGGACAATGATCCAAAACAAACATCAACACAAAAATGGTTCATTGACCAAAAAAAATCAAGGTTCTGCCATGGCCATCCCAGTCCCCTGAACCGACCCCCATAGAACAACTGAAGAGGAGAGTCCAACAGAAGGATCTGGAGAGATTCAGTATGGATGAATGGTCTCAGATCCCTTGCCAGGTGTTCTCCAAAAAGTATTGAATACAAGGGTGCCAATAATTATGGCGTTTTGGAGAGAAATATTAATTTAATGAGATATTTCCCCTGTTTCAATTGTTTTACTTCAATTAAAGGTTAGATTTGTGTGCACCAAGGGTGCCAGTTATGAACACGTCATTGCACCTAGAGTATTTGACGAGTAATTAGTCCGAGTACTCGAGTAGACAAAATGACCAAAATGCAATAATCATTAATCAATAATTGATGTGCCTATGGAGAAAATGAATGCAATTTTTACTTCCAGAACCAGACTGTTGCGCTCTACATGCAGCTATGTAGAGAGAGATTTTGGAACAATGGAGGGCGGAGCTTCCTAGAACGACAGAAACAGAAACCAAACAACCTACAACATTTCTTGTTGCTCGTCACATCTAGTTCGAACTCTTATTTCAAAACACACTCACGTTTTCCGACGCTTCGGTCAGTGGACATCACTGGTGATGCCTTCAATGGAGAGTTTGAAGAACTGTTTGTGGCTTGATCATCTGAATATCTCCTCTCAGATGGACTAAAGGCCACGGTTGGCATCTGGTGCTTCAGAGGAGCGCTCTCAGGTTGGATAGCAGAAGGTTTGGTGGGTGGAGAAACACTGGAAACATCTGATGGGCTCTGATGTTTGTTTAGAAGAGATCTGGGTGGTGGTACAGGAGGACTGGAGGTTTGTCTGAAGGGATCCTGCTCAACGTTAGGTTCTCCGCTCTCAAAAACCTCAGTTTCTTGGGTACACGGTTTGGGGACGATTAGAGGTTTGGGTTTTTGAGTTCTGGGTCGTGGTTGTGGTCTATTTAAAGGTTCTACAGGTTCAGGCATTACTATGGAGATGACAGAGTCGCATGCAGGTGTATCCTCCTCTTCATCTTCATCTTCATCACTCGCCTGGCATTGTTTAGCATCAAGGACGTGAGTTTCATCTGAACCAAACACTTCTAGCAGGTCTTCGAAGTATTTGCTGGAGAAGTTCGAGGAACCGTCGTTGAATTCGGTGAACGTGCTATCGGCCCCATCGTCCTTTAAACGCACTAGAGTCTGAACTTTCACCTCTCTCGTCATTGGCTGAACCAGAACATCCTCGCTGGCGATTGGCCGTGAGGCGGCCTTGCTGCGCGGGCGTGGTCTGGGATGTGCATTTGTCTCCTTTTTCATTGGTTCAGGCGGGGTATCAAAGCTGATCTGAGTGGAAGCCGTAGCAGTGGGGGCGGGGTCTAGTGGACCGGTGTCAGCGATGATGTCATCAAAGTCAGTCTGAACGCTACATTCGGGACGTGGTTTGATCGGAGTGTCTTGCGTCGAAAGCTCGGTACTGGCGGGAAAGTCGGACGGGTCTGATTCAATGAGAGGTTCCAAGAGTTGGAGAGGAAGCGATGGGCGAGGGGGCTTGGGTGGTCTGCGAACTGGAGATAAATAGAAAACTTATTGTTTTGGGTAGACTTGCTAATTTAGCATTTTAATTAGGCTGAAAATCATCTTAAACCAGCCTAAGGTACTTAACTAGTCTTCTCAGCCGGGCGAAGCTGCCTGGTCTGGTCTGTTTTGATGGTTTTAGGGGTTTTTTGGGCATTTTTGAGGCTGGAAGCCCATCTAGACCAGCTTAAACCAACTAAGACCAGCAAAACCACCATATGAGCCTCTGTTTATCACTTCTTTGTGTGAAACTTTACACAAATACGAATGTACTTATATACAACATTTTATGGAAGCCCATTTCCACCATAACCATGACTTACCATCTCATCTCATAAAGACTTTCCCAATTTTTCCCATGTGGCTGAAATAGGCTTCCATATATTTTACATCTGCAATATGATGTATTTCAGTATATATATATAAATAGTGTAGGGTGAGAGTAAGATTTTATCCATCAGCAATTGATCAATTGGTGAAAAGTGTGCACTGATTGTGGAAGTTTATTAGGAATATTTATGAGCAGGATCACACTTTCTTCTGTGTTTTTACCTGGGCGAGCAGCAGAGACTTGTGGGCCAGGCGAGTCCGTGTCTGTCTGCGTGGCGATGGTGGAGGAAGAGTGACGAGAAGCCGAAGGTGAAGAAGATGAAGAGGAGGAGTGAGTGCTCTGTTCACGGCTCTTTTCTCTGATTACCTGCTCATACGAGGGAGGAGGGAGCTACGGAGGAAGACCACAATCAACCAACTCTGGTCTGACCACTTTTCTAAATAAGGGAAATAATCCCCTAAATCACTTCTTTAAACTCCACCCACCTGTACTGTCACCGAGGCTGCAGTCCAAGAAGGCGGGGCAGGGGGCGGGGCTGGAGGAAAAGCTCCAGAGGCCCCTGGAAACCAGGCATTAGACTGCAGCGGTTCAGCAGACAGGATGGTGATTTCTGGACGCCTGTGATGACAACGACACTGCTTGAATAACTTACATAAGATCCAGAATAGAACATTATTCACCCCACAAATGACACTGCATACACACACACACACACTCTCACACACACACTCACACACACACACACACACTCTCACACACACTCACACACTCACACACACTCTCACACACACACACACACTCACACACACACACACTCTCACACACACTCACACACTCACACACACTCTCACACACACACACACACACTCTCACACACACACACACTCTCACACACACACACACACACACACACACACACTCACACACACTCTCACACACACACTCACACTCTCACACACACACACACACACACTCACACACACACACACACACACACACTCAAACACACACACACACACACACACACACGCACGCACTCACACACGCACACACACGCACTCACACACACTCACTCACACACACACACGCACTCACACTCTCACACACACTCACTTACACACACACACGCACTCACACTCTCACACACACTCAAACACACTCTCACACACACACACGCACGCACACACGCACGCACACACGCATGCACACACACACGCTCACACGCACACGCTCACACGCACACACACAAACACACATACTCACACACACATTGTCACACACGCACACTCACACACGCTCACACACGCTCACACACGCTCACACACGGTCACACACACACACACTCACACGCTCACACACTGTCACACACACTGTCACAAACACACACACACACACACACACACACACACACACACCTCGGTCACCATTCACTTTCAATGCATCTTTTCTCCCTACAATGAAAGTCAATGTGACTAATGCCTAACATCTCTGTTTGTGTTTACAGAAGAAAAAAAACAAGGGTTTGGAGTGACATGAGGGTGAGTAAATGATAACGGTGTATGAAACAGGCATGCACTGACCTCCTGTCTCTGTGATGGTCGCTTTCAGAGCTTGTTCTTGTAGAAGCTGCACAATTTCCGTCCGCAACACAAACACAAAAGACCAAACTGACATGCAAGCAACGGACAGAACATACAAACCGCACCAAATCAAGCTTTACATGACACAAAGGTGGTTAAACACATGCAAACTCACTCCTTTTGATGACAGCTCGGATGGACGACAGCGGCCCTTGACTGTAAAAGAGAAAGAAAGATTGAGTAAGAGCCTTTTTGCTTCTCTGCTTCCAAAAGTGACTCTGAAGTTGGAGAGTTACACGACACACCCCTTGAGCAAAAACCTTTCCATTCAAAAACACTTTTATTACGAAATTCGCCATAAATGCCAAAGATTAATGGCACGGCAGAGTCCTGAAACACAAGCACGAGTATTGTTTGGATGATGTCTGGCGTGACGTAACCGCAGCACACTCGGGAGTTGAGCGTAACTTAACGGGTATTTCTGGAACAGCTGGTTGATCTGGAGGGAGTGTGTCAGACGTGTTCATGTTCAGAGACGTGTTACGGGTCTACAGTCATGACACGCTCCTCTTACCTGGACGGACGATGTTCTGGTTTATTCCTGTCGGAGTGTTCTGCAAAAACACAAACACACAGTTTTACTACATTAAAGGTGAAGATTAAATTGATATACCAAGCTGATGATATTTTCTGGGCACTTTCTCGAAACCTAACCCTCACACAAATATTGTTTGCTATTATTACGAAACATGATTTGGGTGATTTATGAGCCATTGAAATTACTGCCACTCAAAATGTTTACTGGTGAAATACAAAAATGGTGATGAATGCCAAATCTGAAATGCCATGGGTCAATATTTACGGAGTAATCAGCATCAAGACACACAGGGGGATCTGGCGGCACCTCTACCATTGAGACCGAGTCCAACTCTTTTCCCAGATGACCCGAAGTGGCGGCTGAGGTGCCTGAGCACCTGGTCCCTGTGGGCACATAGTAACTCCCGGGAGTGGGCAAGGAGGAGCCAGTCGTCAAGGTGGTTGAGTATGCGGGTGGCCACTTCCCCTGGCGGGGCAAGGGCTGCCTCTGTGACCTTCGTGAGGACTCGAGGGGACAGGGAAATGCCGAAGGGAGGACCTTGGCCGACGGAAGTGAACCAAAGAAAGGATTTGTGTCGAGGCAAGATAGAGACGTGGAAGTACACGTCCTTCAGGTCTACTGCGAACCAATCTTGATGCTGGACGCATTCTTGAACGGGAGTTTGTGCAAGGCCCGGTTGAACACTCGCGAGTCCAAGAGGTAGTGTGGCGTCGGGAGGCAAAATCGCGTCCCGAGGCTCTGGTGCTGATAGAAGACTCAAGCACTAACCTTGCTCCACACACCCAGGAGGGAGCAGGTTAGTGACTGATGAGGAGGTCTGATGTTGGCATCCTCTGGACTCGTCAGAACCAGCCGGCCGGGGGGCAGCCGTAGAGGGTGCCGGGACTGCTTTAGTGTCGCACTGGGTTGCCGCGAGGACGGCATTTGCGGGCCAGGTGACCCAGGGAGAGAGGAAATTGCTCTATTATTTAGAATGTGAGAACCGCATCCCGAGTGGGGGGGGGGGGGGGGGTGCATGGCTGTGAGCAGTGC
>JAVLUX010000001.1:42791957-42811957 GCA_032164185.1 Moxostoma hubbsi
GTCTGTCTATCTATCTATCTATCTATCTATCTATCTATCTATCTATCTATCTATCTATCTATCTATCATCTGTCTGTCTATCTATCTATCTGTCTGTCTATCTGTCTGTCTTTCTGTCTGCCTGTCTATCTGTCTGTCTGTCTGTCTGTATATCTGTCTGTCTATCTATCTGTCTGTCTGTCTGTCTGTCTGTCTGTCTGTCTATCTATCTATCTATCTATCTATCTATCTGTCTGTCTGTCTGTCTGTCTGTCTGTCTGTCTGTCTATCTATCTGTCTGTCTATCTGTCTGTCTTTCTGTCTGTCTGTCTATCCGTCTGTCTGTCTGTCTGTCTGTCTGTCTATCCATCCATCTGTTTATCTCTAGTAACCATTTATTCATCTTGCCAATGCTCAATATCCATCAATTTATCTTCAGTATTCATCCATACATCCATTTATTCATTCATTTATTCATCTTGCATCCATCTTTTATACATTGAAATAAACTTAACACCGAATGAATCGATCAATCCCATTAATCTCTCTCTCGCTGTATCAGGTTTTGAGGATCTTGGAGAAGCATGATCCGGGACGTAGTGGAGGCCCCGCTCTATCGGGGGTTGGCAGTGGTTTGCGGTTTGGTCCAATCCCTGGCGACGAGGCGAGCGCCGTGCAGAACTACGTCGAGCACATGCTCTTCCTTTTGATGGAGGAAGAGAGTGGTCAGGGCGGAGCTATGGGGCCCATCCTGGAGTTTGTGGTGGTGGAGAACGTAATGGAGAAGCTGTTTCTGTGGAGTCTACGCCGTGAGTTCACAGATGACATGAAGCTGGAGCAGCTTCGCATGTATGAAATGCTAGTAGCTCAAGCCAAGCAACCACTGCTACACCACAAACCCATCCTGAAACCTCTCATGATGCTGCTCTCCGCCTGCTCCACCTCCTCCGCGGTGGGGCCCTCCTGCACCATGGGGCCCACCGCTCCACGCACAAGCAACAGCTCCGCGATAGTCCCTAACTGCGCGGTAGGGCCTAGTGCTCCAAGCAAAGGCAGCAGGGATATAGGACCCACCTGCACCGTGGGGCCCGTCCATGCAGGTAGCAGCAGCTCTGCGGTGGAGGCAGAGCTTGTGTCTCTGCTACACGAGCTGTGTTGTGTACTGGTGAAAGAGGCCTCCGTGCTGGAGCTGTTCTTTCACAGCAGTCAGGATCAGGGAGCCGCAAACTTCCTGCTGTTTTCTCTTCTCATTCCATTCATCCACCGCGACGGGACAGTCGGCACGCAGGCCAGAGACGCCCTCACGCTCATCATGAGCCTCTCGTCGCAGAACAGCCTGGTAGCCAAACACATCGCAGAGAACACTTACTTCTGCCCGGTAAGTGGTATTGATACATTTTTTTAAATATGCATTAGTAGGGGGAGTGGCTTAGTTCATTGTGAGTCAGATTTGAACCTGTATCTCCCGTATGAGCACCACCGCTCAGTGTGACGAAGACTGTCTGATAACATCTAGGCCATGAGTATGGCTCATTATGTCTAAACACAATTATTTATTATTAATAAATGCTGGTGTATTCTTTGTGTTTTATTGTTTATAGTTATACAGTCGCTGGGACACAATGTTTGCTGGAGGTTTTTTGTTGGTTGTGTGACTGATTGATGATTCTGGTTAGACTGAACAACAGAGCAGCTGTTATGTAAGAGTGTTAATATGATTACGCAAGAAAGAGGAAGAGGAGGAGCCATGTGCCATAACAACCAATCAGAGAAGAGAGAGAGACATCCGTTGCATTTATTATTGAGTTCCTCTATCATTGATGTTTTTAACGTATAACATAGATTTGTGCATTTTCTGAAGTTTGCACATGCAACATGATGCTGGGATGTTCTGGGTGGTTGCCAGGGTGTTGCTATGTGATTTTGAACATGTTGGTCTGTTGATGTAAGTCTCTTATTGAAACACAAGACTCATGATTTGAGGGATCATTCATATGTTTATTGACGTGCTCCTGATCTGTTGAAGATTATGTGTGTGTGTTTGTGAGCTGTGTGACCTCTTGCCTGTACTATCTATCTCTCTCTCTCTCTCTCTCTCTCTCTCTCTCTCTGCGCATGTGCGAGTGTGTTTGGAAGAGTGGAGCGTGTTGTTTGAGTGAGCGAAAAAAACTGTTCTTTTTCAAACTCTTTTTTTCCCCCCTTTCTTTTCTTGTTTTTCCCCCCTTTTTGTGTTTAATTTATTATTGTTTAGTAAAAGTACTTTGTACTTTTCGCCGCTCGCGGCTTTGTCGCGTGACGGTATGGCATCTGACCCTGCACAGGTGTCGATGCGAAATGGGTGCAGGTGTGTGCCCGAGCTCGGCGTTAGCGTGGAGGATGTACTCGTGGTGGTGGGAGAATTGATCGGGTTTGATAATATTCTCTCAGCATCACGAATGAATAAGGCGATTGTAATGTTTTTAAAATCGGAGCAGTTAGTGAACCAGCTGACAGAGAACGGGATTTGGATTAGTGAAAGTTTTGTGCCTGTGACTCCCTTAGCGGCTCCGGCCACTAAAGTAACAATTTCAAATGTGCCACCTTTCATCTCAAATGACGCCATTACTAAAGAGTTAATTCGATTTGGTAAAATTGCAAGTCCAGTTAGAATGATCCCGCTGGGATGTAAAAACACGGCATTAAAACACGTTCTTTCGTTCAGGTGGCAGGTTTTGATGTTTCTCACTTCTCCTGAGCGTACGTTAGAGATCTCGTTCCGTGTGAGTCATGGAGAAAGTTCATATATGCTGTACGCTAGTACCGATAACCTGAAGTGCTTCGAATGTGGAAATATAGGCCACAAACGTTTCTCTTGTCCGCACAAGAAGGAAGATAACGAACAGCGTTTGCCTGTCGATCCAACAGAGAGCGGATCGTCTAAAGATAACGACAGTTCGGATATCGTGGAAATTACAACCACACGAAAACAAATGACAGAGAAAAGGCCTGCTGAGCGAGTCATCGGGCACAATGAGGTGAGTGAAAGCGATGGTGAACAGGCTGGATGTAGTTATGCTGTTGTCAGGCATTCAAGTCATGAATCTGAAGATATGGTTAATAGTGAGAATGTGACTCAGACAGATGTACAAACAGTAGAGGAAGGCTCAATAGATGAGTTGGATGGGATGTCCCAATGTACTGATGATAGCATGAAAGATATTGATCAATGGTTGGAGGGAGCAGAGATGTCAAAAGTGTTGAAAGAAGATTTGTATACTGTGGCTCAAATCAACGATTTTCTTGACGAAACGAAAGGTAGAAAAGTTGAAGTAAGTGATTTTTTTCCAGACTTGGAGAAGTTTATAACATCTGTAATGTGGGCAAGGAGACATAGTAATCATGAAGAGCTTTCACAGCAGAAGCGTTTTAGATTAAAAAAACACATCACTGCAATCCGACAAAAAAGTAAAACTGAAAAATCTAGGCCAAAGAGGGGAAAAAAATCTAACTAATCACTAATGGGTAATACGCTTTTCTTCTTGTCTGCTTTCTTTTTTCTTTCTCTTCTTCTTATGGACACTTTACGGGTGGGATCCTTGAATGTTAATGGGATGAGGGATAGGAGGAAAGCAGAAACTATTGTAGAATTTATCAAATTGAAAAATTTAGATGTGATTTTCCTGCAAGAAACTCACAGTGATGTGAACAATGAGGTTGACTGGCGACTGTGGTGGGGTAATGAGTGTGCTCTTACTCATGGGACTAACCTGAGTGCAGGAGCTGCAATTATTTTCTCGCTTACCACTAAAGTTAGAATTCTGTCAAAAAAGAAATTGAGCCAGGGCGGGTATTGACAGTTAGAGCTGAGATTAATGGTCTGGTTTTTGTTTTTGTTAATATATATGCACCTAATACTGGATCTGATAGGATAAAAACCTTTGATAAGTTGAAGATCTTTTTAAAACAACAGCAGGTTAATGATTTGATCATTTTAGGAGGGGATTGGAATTGTACACTTGATCCTTCTTTTGATAGAAATGGGGAAGAACCCAATTTTCTGTCATCTACTGTTTTAGCTAATATTATTAAAACTTTTAACTTCACAGATAGTTGGAGAGAAAATAATCCCTTGGTTAAACAATATACTTGGGTAAAGGTGAATGAGGGGAGAATTTCAGCTGCACGTTTAGACCGATTATATTTATCAAATAATATGAAAAATAGAGTTGTACATACATCTATTGTTCCCACATATTTTTCTGATCACAAGCTTATTACTGTTGACTGCACTTTAATACATAGAAGAAATAAGAGTTTATATTGGCATTTTAATGTAAAGTTACTGCAAGACGTTTTTTTGTGAATCTTTTAAGCACTTTTGGGAAACTTGGAAAAGTGAAAAAAGTAAATATGAAAATATAATTCTTTGGTGGGAAATTGGTAAAACACATATAAGGGAATTTTGTCAACAATATACATCTTACTCAACTTTGTGTTTGAAATCGACTTTGGAATGGATTGAGAAAGAAATTCTAGTCATTGAAGAGAACATGATGACAGATCTTGCTGCTAATCTACAAGAGTGGTCTGACAAGAAATTAAAGTTGAGTTCTATTCTAAATGAGAAAGTCAAGGGTGCTCTTGTGAGGAGCAGGTTTTTATCATTGAAAGATATGGATGGACCTACTTCTTTTTGAAGAAGTAAATGTATAGTTTGAAAAATAGTAATGGTCACGGTACAAGCGATCCTGTTGAAATGCGAAGATTGGCAGTGGACTTTTACTCTGAGTTATATTCTGCTGAGAACACCGATGAGAAGAGCCAAAATGAACTTTTACAGAACCTTCCCTGTTTAACCGCTGAAGATAAACAAACTTTGGAATCAGAACTTACCTTTGGGGAATTAAGTGCTGCAGTTTTAGGACTTGCCTCAGGTCGTACCCCAGGTATAGATGGCCTTCCTGGTGAGTTTTACAAGCACTTCTGGACCTTACTTGGAACTGATTTCTATGAAGTACTACAAGGAGTTTTTCATATATGTTTGGAGCCTAAAAGTTGTCAACGAGCAGTTTTAACTCTACTTCCCAAGAAAGGTGATCTTACTTTAATAAAGAACTGGAGACCTGTTGCAGTTTTATGTTCCGATTACAAACTACTATCAAAGTGTTTGGCTAACAGGTTAAACAAAATAATGCATAGAATTATACACAAAGATCAATCCTATTGTATTAAAGACAGATATATCACTGACAATTTGCATTTAATACGTGATGTTATTGATTATGCTTTGGAAAATAATGTTGATGTAGGAATCTTATCATTAGATCAGGAAAAGGCTTTTGATCGAGTTGATCACCAGTTTCTTTTCAGGGTTTTAAAGGTTTTTGGTTTTGGAGACAAATTCATTGCAATGGTAAAATTGTTGTACAATAATGCCACATGTATGATAAAAATGGTGGGTGGACTAAGTGTTCCTGTTAAAGTACAAAGAGGCATAAGACAGGGATGCCCACTCTCAGGTCAACTATATAGTTTGGTCATTGAACCTCTCCTCTGTAAATTGAGAGAAAAGTTAACGGGATTACAGACAAATGTTCCAAGTTGTAATGATTGTGTTAAAATCTCAGCATATGCTGATGATATTACTGTGGTTTTAAGAAATGGTCATGATGTTCAGGTTTTAACAGATATTTTTGAGAGTTATGGGAAAGCTTCATCTGCCAAAGTAAATTGGGAAAAAAGTGATGCCCTATGGTGTGGTGTGGGTTATAATGGTCCGAGACTTCCAGCTAGATTACAGTGGGGAAGGGCTGGGTTAAAGTATTTAGGGGTATTTTTAGGAAGAGAGGAATATAAGAGACAGAATTGGGAGGGCCTGGTGGAAAAGGTGTGTGCTCAGTTGTCTCACTGGCAGCTACCCAGCTATCGTACAGGGGAAGAGTTTTGGTCTGCAACAATCTTGTAGCCTCATCTTTATGGCATAAAATGACTGTCTTAGAACCCCCTGAAGAATTGGTGGAAAGTGTCCAAAAACGTCTGGTGAATTTTTTCTGGTCCGGTCAGCATTGGTTAAAAGCACCTGTGTTATATCTGCCCAAGCATGAAGGAGGCCAAGGTTTGGTGGACATTAAAAGCAGAATAAAGACTTTTAGACTTCAGACAGCTAAAAGACTACTTTATGGGGAAAATGTAAGCTGGGCTGAAGTAGCCTGTGCCCTCCTAAGAAAAGCGGGCAGTATGGGGCTGGACCGACATCTCTTTCTAATGGACACTCAAGGAGTTGATTTGTCTGGATTAACACCTTTTTATCGATCCATGTTGAAAGCCTGGAAAACATTACATATATCAAGGGATCTCCAGGATGTGCAAGGTCTTTGGATGAGAGAAGAACCCCTGTTGCATAATCCTGTTGTGGACTTAGACATTTTGAAGTCATCGACAATGAGGACTGTTTTAAGGAATGCTGGAATTACAAAGATTGGACATTTAATAACAACAAATGAATGGATGTCTGCTGAGATGCTGGCCGCTAAGCTGGGTGTGAGGTCAATTCGCTTAACACAGAGACTGTTGAATGAGATTTTTGAATGTTTGCCAATGGATTTTAAACATGGCTTGGAGACATTAAATGAAGATGTAGATGTCTTTTTCCCAGAGTTAAAAGTGGCACCTGCTTTTAATGCTTTCCAAGAAGAGGAAGGGTCTTTGCTTACCTTCAAGATTCCTGAAATGGAACTTTTCAGTGAAACGGGGAAAAAAGCACTGTATGTCACATGTGTCAAAGTCTCACATATGGCTTCTTTAGAGGGACTAAAAGAATCTAAATGGCAGGAGAGTTTTGGATCAGGCATTTCCCCTAAAGGTAGCTGGAGGTCCTTGTACAAACCTCCCATTGAGAAAAGGTCTGGGGACCTTCAGTGGAGGATTGTGCATGGTATAATAGCTACAAACAGATACAGAGCACACATTGATCCTCAGGTAGGGGAGGGGTGTCCATTTTGTGGGGAAACAGAAACTGTTTTACATTTATTTTTTGACTGTGGCAGACTTGAAGCTTTGCTATCTGAATTAGAGGATTGGTGTAGAAATTTAGGAGAAGTGTTCTCACCTGTACTTTTTATTTATGGACCCAAGTATAACAAAAATAGAAAGCAGATCCACGTGATGCTTAATTTTTTGTTTGGGCAGGCCAAAATGGCAATATGGCTGTCACGCAAAAGTAAAGTGAATGGTGTGGGGTCAACTGATGCATTGGCTATTTTAAAGGGTTTAATCAAATCCAGGTTAAAGGTGGAATATGCATATTATCAGCTTATTAAAGACATGGAAACCTTTAACTATATTTGGGGAGTAGAAAAGTGTTTATGTGAAATTTGCATTGATGGTTCTCTGCAAATTTATGTCTAAGTGTTTTTTATTTTCCTTTATACAAAGATTGAGTCGTTTTTAAACTGTGAAAAAATGGTCATTGTATATGATCTTTTTTTGTTTTTATTTATTGTTATGAGTTTGTGTGGTGGATTTTTTGTGTAGGTTTTATGTATTTATTTTTATTTTTACGGAAATTGTAATTAAAGGATTGTTAAAAGTCAAGTCTCTCTCTCTCGCTCTCTCACTCTCCCTCTCTCTCTCTCTCTGTGTATTAATCTGTGATAGATTTTAATCCCAGACACAGGATTTCTACGTCCTGTAGATGTTATGTGTGTGTGTGTGAGAGAGTAGATTTGTTTCTAATGGATTAGTGTGTTTGTGTTTGTATTGTGTGTTTGTGTTTGTGTTGTGTGTGTGTGTTTGTGTTTGTGTTGTGTGTGTGTGTGTGTTTGTGTTTGTGATGTGTAAGTGTGTTTGTGTTTGTGATGTGTGTGTGTGTGTGTGTGTGTGTGTGTTGTGTGTGTGAGTGTGTGTTAGTGTTGTGTGTGTTTCTGTTTGTGTGTGTGTGTGTGTGTGTGAGTGTGTGTTTGTGTTGAGTGTGTGTGTTTGTGTTTTGTGTGTTTGTGTGTTTGTGTGTGTGTTTGTGTTGCGTGTGTGTGTTTGTTTGTGTGTTGTGTGTGTGTGTGTGTGTGAGAGAGAGAGAGAGAGAAAGAGAGAGTAGATTTGTTTCTAATGGATTAGTGTGTGTGTGTGTGAGTGTGTTTGTGTGTGTGTTTGTGTTGAGTGTGTGTTTGTGTTGAGTGTGTGTGTGTTTGTGTGTTGTGTGTGTGTGTGTGTGTGTGTGTGTGTGTGTGTGAGAGAGAGAGAGAGAGAGAGAGAGAGAGAGAGAAGGAGAGAAGGAAAAGAAGGATTATTCTTTAAACTTATTGACAGCGGTGTAGGGGGAAAATCTTATGATGTCATCAAATCAATGTACACAGCCAGTCAATGTGCTGTTAAAATTGGCAACAAAAGAACCAAATTTTTCTATCAAAGGCGAGGAGTGAGACAGGGCTGCAGTTTAAGCCCCACCCTCTTCAACATGTATATCAATCAGTTGGCACAAACTATTGAACAATCTCCCGTTCGAGGTCTCACTTTACATGACACAGAAATAAAGTGTCTCCTCTACGCAGATGACCTGGTGCTCCTGTCGCCCACTAAAGAGGGGCTACAGCAGAGCCTGGCATTACTGGAGAGTTACTGTCAGACCTGGGCCCTGACAGTCAACCACCAAAAAACCAAAGTCATGATCTTCCAAAAGTGATCCAGATCTCAGGGACTAACAAACATTTTTACATTATCAAACAGAAGCATTGAAATCACAAAGACATACAATTACCTCGGACTAAAAATCAGTTCTACAGGTAACTTTGCTTTGGCTGTGAATGAACTCAAAGAGAAAGCACAAAGGGCGTTTTATGCCATTAAAAAATCCATTAAAATTGATATTCCGATCAGGATCTGGCTCAAAATATTCAAATCAGTCATCGAACCAATCGCATTATATGGCAGTGAAGTTTGGGGTCCACCTGTAAAATTTGACTATTTAAATTGGGAAAAACATCCCATTGAAACTCTGCATCTGGAATTCTGTAAAAGAATCATTTATGTCCAAAGAAAAGCCCCAAATAATGGATGCAGGGCAGAATTAGGCCAATACCCTCTCCTTTTGAACATTCAGAAAAGAGCCATCAAATTCTGGAAGCATCTAAAGACAAGTGACCCCAACACATCCCATTATAAAGCCCTAAAACACCAAGAGCTGAGCGGGGTGAAGAGTCCCCTTTGCCAGCTTGTCCTGAGACTGACTGAAGTCACACCTGAGGAGATCTGCCAGTCTCAGGATAACGGCACACTCACAAACATTCGGCCCAACCAAATTATACACAAAGAAAAGGAGAAATACCTCACGCATTGGACAAACAGCATTAAAACTCAACACAAACTGGAATGTTATTCGGCACTAAATCGAGAGTACACGGTGGCAAACTATCTGACCACAGTGACTGACAGAAAGTTAAGAAAAGCACTGACGATGTACAGACTCAGCGAGCACAGTCTGGCCGTAGAGACGGGCCGCCGCAGACAGACATGGCTGCCCCGCGAGGACAGACTGTGCTCCCAATGCATCCTGGGAGTGATTGAGACAGAACTGCACTTCCTCACAGAATGCCCAAAATACCAACCAATTAGAAACAAATATTACCCCAAAATTAACAACATATGTCCAGATTTCAATGCATGTACCCCGACACAAAAAATGTGTTTTATTCTGGGGGAAAAAGAGGAATGTGCAAATATAGCTGCAAGATTTGTACTATCCTGTAGAAACCTGCGGGACAACCAGAACTCAACCAATAACAACACATGATGTATCGATGACCCCTGACCCCAATCCCCCCCCCCCCGCCCCCCCGTTACTGACCCCATATGTTGCATTAATGCTATTTATTTATATTTATTATTGTTGTCATGTCTTAGTTTAGTTCCTGTTTTTGTTTTGTATGTAATTGCTTTGGCAATACAAAATGTCTTTGTCATGCCAATAAAGCTCGTTAAATTGAAATTGAGAAAGAGAGAGTAGATTTGTTTCTAATGGATTAGTGTGTGTTTGTGTGTGTGAGTGTGTTTGTGTGTGTGTTTGTGTTGTGTAGTTTGTGTTTGTGTGTTGTGTGTGTGAGAGAGAGAGAGAGAGAGAGAGAGTAGATTTGTTTCTAATGGATTAGTGTGTGTTTGTGTGTGTGTTTGTGTTTGTGTGTTGTGTGTGTGAGAGAGAGAGTGAGAGAGAGAGAGAGAGAGAGTAGATTTGTTTCTAATGGATTAGTGTGTGTTTGTGTGTTTGTGTTGTGTGTGTGTTTGTGTGTGTGTTTGTGTTTGTGTGTTGTGTGTGTGAGAGAGAGAAAGAGAGAGTAGATTTGTTTCTAATGGATTAGTGTGTGTTTGTGTGTGTGAGTGTGTTTGTGTGTGTGTTTGTGTTGTGTAGTTTGTGTTTGTGTGTTGTGTGTGTGTGAGAGAGAGAGAGAGAGAGAGTAGATTTGTTTCTAATGGATTAGTGTGTGTTTGTGTGTGTGTTTGTGTTTGTGTGTTGTGTGTGTGAGAGAGAGAGTGAGAGAGAGAGAGAGAGTAGATTTGTTTCTAATGGATTAGTGTGTGTTTGTGTGTTTGTGTTGTGTAGTTTGTGTTTGTGTGTTGTGTGTGTGAGAGAGAGAGAGAGAGAGAGTAGATTTGTTTCTAATGGATTAGTGTGTGTTTGTGTGTTTGTGTTGTGTGTGTGTTTGTGTGTGTGTTTGTGTGTTGTGTGTGTGTGTGAGAGAGAGAGTGAGAGAGTAGATTTGTTTCTAATGGATTAGTGTGTGTTTGTGTGTTTGTGTTGTGTGTGTGTTTGTGTGTGTGTTTGTGTTTGTGTGTTGTGTGTGTGAGAGAGAGAGAGAGAGAGTAGATTTGTTTCTAATGGATTAGTGTGTGTTTGTGTGTTTGTGTTGTGTGTGTGTTTGTGTGTGTGTTTGTGTTTGTGTGTTGTGTGTGTGAGAGAGAGAGAGAGAGAGAGTAGATTTGTTTCTAATGGATTAGTGTGTGTTTGTGTGTTTGTGTTGTGTGTGTGTTTGTGTGTGTGTTTGTGTGTTGTGTGTGTGTGTGAGAGAGAGAGTGAGAGAGTAGATTTGTTTCTAATGGATTAGTGTGTGTTTGTGTGTTTGTGTTGTGTGTGTGTTTGTGTGTGTGTTTGTGTGTTGTGTGTGTGTGTGAGAGAGAGAGAGAGTAGATTTGTTTCTAATGGATTAGTGTGTGTTTGTGTGTTTGTGTTGTGTGTGTGTTTGTGTGTGTGTTTGTGTGTTGTGTGTGTGTGTGAGAGAGAGAGAGAGTAGATTTGTTTCTAATGGATTAGTGTGTGTTTGTGTGTTTGTGTTGTGTGTGTGTTTGTGTGTGTGTTTGTGTGTTGTGTGTGTGTGTGAGAGAGAGAGAGAGTAGATTTGTTTCTAATGGATTAGTGTGTGTTTGTGTGTTTGTTTGTGTGTTTGTGTGTTTTCTCTTGGTTCATGTGCAGATGAGATTGTGGTGGCATCACATGACCATAGTTATATTCTTTTAAATTCTACTCTATTCTATTCTAATGTACTTTATTCTATTCTATTATACTCTACTTTACTCTATTCTACTCTACACTATTCTAGTCTACTCTACTCTTTTATTTTCTATTCTACTGTATTCTATTCTTTTTAATTCTACTCTATTATATTCTACTCTATTCTTTTCTGTTAATTCTGCTAAATACAGTGGACAAAATGTCTAAACCTGTAATAAGGTTTTGGTGGCATCACATGACCGTAGTTGTATTCTATTCAATTCTACTCTATTCTAGCATATTGTATTCTACTCTGATCTATTCTTTTCTATTCTACTCTATTATTTTCTTCTCTATTCCATTCTTCTCTGTTGTACTCTATTCTACTCTACTCTATTATATATATTTTTTTATTTTATTCTGTTAATTCTGCTAAAGTGGAGAAAATATCTGAACCTGTAATAAGGTTTTGGTGGCATCTCATGAGTGTAGTTCTATTCTATTCTACTGTACTCTATTCTAGTCTATTCTACTCTATTCTATTATATTCAATTATACTCTATTCTAGTATATTATATTCTACTTATTCTATTCTATTGTATTCTATACTATTATATTCTACTCTATTCTTTTCTGTGAATTCTGCTTCTGAAAAAATGTCTGAATAAGCCTGTAATAAGGTTGTGGTGACATCTCATGAGTGTTGTTCTATTCAATTCTACTCTATTCTACTGTAATCTGTTCTTTTATATCTACTGTATTCTATTCTTTTCTAAATGGTGGTTGTTCTCCTCGGGATCACTTGTTTTGGCAGTTTTTATTTGCTGCCTCGAGACCAGAAATGGAAAACAGGCCATCAGAATCATCATGGCATCACACAATGGTTGGAAAACTGTGGAGAATATGTTTTCATGTGTATTTAATGTATGTTTTTATATGTGTGTGTAGGTGTTGGCTACTGGTCTGAGTGGTCTGTATTCTGGTCTTCCGGCTAAACTGGAGGTTTACAGCGAGGGCTGGTTCTGTCTGGAGAAAAACGATCAGCTGCAGGTTCCTGCACTTTATCAATTCCTCAATTCACTGCACTTCTGCAGCACTGTGTGCAAGGTAACACACTCACACACATGATGTTAGCTATGAACGATGGGGACAAAATAACACTTTATTAATTAATCATTTTCCTAATTGAGGATGTCACCGAATGTCCCCAAAGGGGAGGTTTTGTCAGATTTACAGTACCTTCTGAAGACAATTCTGAAATTCACATCCATCATTAATGATAATTACTGCGTCTAACTCCAAAACCTTTTCACTTCTGTTCAAAATAAAACTGTGATTTCCACAGGTGGCTCACCCGTCTGTAAGAGATCAGCTTCTCGGCTACATCTACAATGGGTTTCTAGTGCCCGTCTTGGCTCCTGCTCTGCATAAGGTAAACACGTCTGTGTTTGTGTGACTGACTGTATTATGTGGGATTTCGTCTACACTTTCTGTGATTCGCTAGTCCAGTCTCTATCTGCTCTCTGACTGGTTTCTGTGAATACTGCTCAATGTTGATTGAACAGTTGACTTTAGAGGAAGTGATGACAACAACAGCATATTTGGAGCTCTTCCTGCGGAGCATCTCTGACCCTGTCCTCCTCGAGACCTTCCTCATTTTCATCCTCAGACATCGCCATGACAACGTCAACATCCTGGATACGCTGGTCAGCAGAATAAACACTCCGTTTCAGGTGTGAGTGTGTTCACGTGTGTATTTGTAGATTGTTGTGCTTATGTGTTTTTTGGTGTGTGAGTGACTCTCAATCTGTGATCTAGCTGGGCACAGTTTCTCTGGCTCTTTTCCGCACACTGATTGGTCTCTATTGTGAAGATGTCATGCTGCAGTTAATTCTCAGGTATTAACTTCCTCCTTTTCCTCCTCGTCCACTTTCTCTTCCTCTTTATTTTTCTCTTTCTCCCTCTCTTCATCCTTCTCCACTTCCTCTTCCCCCTCCTCTTCATTTCCCCCTTCTACACCACTTCCTCCTCTTCCTCCTTATTCCAGCCTCTTCCTCCTCCTTTTAAGATTACTCCTCTTAATCTTCATTTCAGTTAATTCTCAGGTACTCACTTTCTCCTTTACCCCTCTTACTCCTCTTATTCATTGTCCTCCTCCCTCTCTTCCTACTTATCTACTTCCTCTTCCTCGTCTTCATGTTTTATTTTCATTTTCATCTACCCACTTTTTCTCCTTATCCACTTCCTCTTCCTCCTCATCCTTTTATGCTTCCCCCACGTCTTAATTTTCTTAATTTCCCTCCTCTTCATCCTCATCCACTTTCTCTTCCCTCTCCTCTTCATTTTCATTCTTCCCCTCCTCTCATCCACTTCCTCTTCCTCTTCTCCTCCTTTTCTACTTCCTCCTTCTCTACTTCATCTACCTTCTCCTCTTCATTTTCTATTTACCTCCTCCATGTTTCTCCTTCTCTTCTTCCACCTCATCCACGTTCTCTTCCTCCTCATCCAGATACTCTTCCTCCTACTCTTCCTTTTCATTCTTCTCTTCCTCCTCATCTTCATCTTAATTTCCCCCCTCCTCATCTTCCTCTTCCTCATCATCCTCTTCCTCTTTCCCTCATCTTCCTCTTCTTCCTCCTCCTGTTAATTGTAAATAAGGTCCAGTTCAAAATCACTCCTAGTTTGTGAATTAAAGTAAAGTAAGAAAAATTTACTAACATTGGCATTCATGATCCTTGTAGTCAAATCTAACTATTTCCCTCCTCCTTCCTCTTCCTCTTGTATTGCTCCTCTTCCTCCTGCAGGTATCTAATTCCTTGCTCTCATCTAGTGCATGGTGAGAGAAACAGACTGAGAAAGAGAGACTGTTACTCCATCACTGCGTCTGCACTGCTCTCTCTCACTCCATCATTCTTCATCAGTAAATCCAGCTCCTCACCAACACATCCTCCCAAACCTGACTACATCCTCTGGTCAAAGGTCACAGAGGGCCTGCTGAGGGGGAACATGGGTAATAGACTTACTGATGTGTTTATGATTTAGTAGATGTGATATGTATGTGTATATAGTTAGTAGATGCTACTTTTAACTGGACATGAATGAAAACAATGCTGTGACAGAGAGAACTTCAGTCATTTCAGTATGTTGTATCTTTCCCACGTGCCAATTGCTCAACCGATGACACTGATTGCAACTCTTGAAAACATATGAACTTGAAGACATTCATCTGTATTACCCTTCCTCACAGCCATAACCACAACATGGTTATCAACCCATGACGATATACCAGAATGGCCCAATAATTGCCGATATATCAATCTTTATTACTTGCTACTTAATTGAGAGAATATTTCTATCCCTTCTAGCCATGAATTTGGGAATTGTTTTTTTTTTTAAAAATTTGGGATTAGTTCACAGACCTGTATTAACTTTCCTCTACCTCTCTCCAGGAATGGAAGATCTGTTCTCAGGTGGAGATAGTGTTGGATGCTCCCGTATAACTGCTTCAGAGCCCTTGATGCACAAGAACTACCTGCAGTACCTTTATGATGCTCGCCGGGCCATCTGTACTAGCGTGCAGGCATGCTGCGTTTGGTCGGCCCCGTACAATGGGCTCAACCCCTCCCCAGAGGAGTACCAGGAGGAGGATGAGGAGAAAGATGATGATGAGTGTCTTGCCCTATCCACTCCCCCTACCCAGACACCTACACCCCACCCACCCTCTGAAACCAGCTCCATTAGTGATCGTGAACGAGTTGGAACTCTATATGAACTGGAATGGGATGACACTTATGATGCCACACCTGACGGAGACAATGGCCAAATGATTTCTGAAAATTCCCAAATACCAGATCGGTTGATCCCGGACGAGCCCCCAAAACACATCCAAGAGATGCGTAAAAGTGCAATCATGCTCATTAAAGGATCATACATTGAGGAATCAGATTTCCAGGATGATGTGTTGGTTTATAATCTAATTGCGCAAAAAGATGCTCGAGACGACCACCGAAAGTCCATCAAGAACACACTAAATCACAGCCACACAAATGGCCTGCACAAACAAACTAACAATAACCACATACATAACGGTACACAACATCAAACTAACAATTATAATTCACACAATAACTCACAAAACCACATGCATAATAATCATAATCAAGCCAATAACATACACGATGCACATAAATCTAAACTCTTGGAGTCAATCCATGAGGGAGTTCATCCCAGGTCGGAAAAGTCCACACTAATAGTAAACGGACACAGTTCTGAAGAACAGAAGCCAGAGACGGAGGCTTATGCTGCTCATCTGGACCATAATCGTAATGTGACTGTTGAGGAACATCAGAATGAAGTGACCTCAGCACCAGCTAAAGGTGATGACTTCATCTCCCAGTGCCTGGAGCTCATTCACTCTCTAGGAGGAGAGGAGAACTTCACGGAAGATGAAGACCATATCCAGTGGCTGCAGGCTCTCCTGCATGGGGAGGAAAAGGAGGTGGACTTCAGCTCCTTCTATGATGATGATGAAGATGATGGTGATGAGGAACTGAGCAAAACTGACAGCAGGAAACATGGGTTCCCGTTTACAGGTTAGTCGTCATACAACTGGAACCGACTTTCATTCTTCTTTGGAACACAGAGGAGAAATTTTGAACAAAGTTGTCCGTACTAAGTCATTTTGAGCCATGCAAAAGCTGTGTGTCAAACCAAGCGTGAAAACAAGCTAATGCAGTTCTGGATTCACAGGGCCATTCATCAGTGTTCTGCTGTCTCGTCTGGAGAACATGTTGGAGAACTCCATCGAGGTGAACCTCCTGGTTACAGGGATTCTAGCTCAGCTGGCAACATACCCACAACCACTGCTACAAGGCTTCCTCTTGAACACAAAACCTGTGTTTCAGCCCAGCATACGATCCCTTTACCAGGTACACACACTCACGCTCGCACTACCAGCAACAGAACACTAGTGTAGTGATGTTAAGGCTCACGTTAAGCCACATTGGCGCTCCAGACTGATTCCTAATCAATTTCCATTCCGGCACAATTGAATTGATTTACTTACTTCAATATTTTGTTCAACTTCAATATTTTGTTTCAAGTTCATATTTCATGTTTCACATTTCCATTCTGCACTCCACATTTGCATTTCAAGCTCAAGAACAGATAAAATCTAAATTTAAGGTAATTTGTTCTGTCATTGTGCTGTCCAAGCCAACAACAACTAACTAGGTTATGTGTATCAGGTGCTGGTATCGGTTGGTTGTCAGATAGAACAGTACGCAGCATCCAGACCCGATTTTCCTGAGCTGGCCCGTGAAGCCGCCCAGTACCTGCTCCTCAAAGACCAGATTTTAAAGGAACAAGGTATGTGTTGCTCAAAGCAATAATTGTGTCTTTGATCTGATATATGTCTGTCTAAACTTATCAGTCCTTCCTCTAATGTTCTGATCATCCACCATGGTTCAGCCACGGGTGCCACCCAAAATGTAAGCTTCACACCTAAATGAAATGCCAGTTTTCATCATGTCAGACATGGTATTATCCTTCATTTATATTGGCTTAATAATTAACGTGACACAGTATTATTATTCTTTTTTTAATGCAGTTAAAAAAACATTTCTTCAGTTATTTATACTTCATGGAGATTAAAAAAAGTATAGCCAAAAAGCAATTGATGCAATAGTTGTGCTTTTATTATATTTCACTTAATTGTGCTTTAGTTCTTGCACGCCCAGTTTTCACTTGGCACCACCAAACTCTTGTTTCTGGCTATGCCACTGCCCTAGTTAGACATCATGCTAAAACTGACCATCTCTGTCCATCAGAGCAAGATGACCAGGACAAAGGGTCAGGCTGGTTTCTGAACGAGCACATCCCTGGTCATCTCCGTAAGCCTCTTCCTCCATGTCCCAAAATCCTGCCACACCAGCGGAACAAAGTGTTTGCGGTTATTCTGTTTGCTGAATTCCTGAAGGAGCTGGCGGCCATCGCTCAAGAGCACTCCATCTTACCTGATCTAACGGCAGATGAGTAACACTCTGAAACACTCAGGAGGAGACAGCAACGTTGATATACAGCAACATTCAAATGCAAATGCCTCTCATATGCAGTACTTTTGAAAACTAAATACATAACTCTGAAGCTCATTACTGAAAACGTACCTGGGTAACTATATGTGGATACTCATTTCTACATAACATATTTTAGTAGCAAATCACAAACAGGTGCATAATCACAGGTATACAGCTATGTTTTCTCCTTAGATAAAAGATTTTCAGAACTTCACTGGCCTATGCACAGTCCAGACCTAAACTAGATTTAGGGTTAGGCTTTTATTCGTGACCCTGTCCCTGAGCACACTTTATGATAATGCCTTCTCCAAAGACAAAACAACTGGAATGGGACGACAATTATGACGCAACACCGGATGGAGACAACGGCCACCTGATTTCTGAAAATTCCCAAATACCAGATCGGCTGATCCCGGACGAGCCCCCAAAATAATTCCAAGAGCTGTCTGTCTCAGACGTAACGGCTTTGTGTTTTTTGATGCTTTTTAATCCGTTACTTTTCATTGTTCATATTTGTGATTGGATGTTTATCAGCCATTGTTACATTTTCATACATTTAGTATTCTATTTGTCTGTGTGACGCATAACCTTAATGTGCATTCATCTCAAAACATATTCCATAAAAATATCTTACCAGGAAACCAGCGCGAGAATGAAGCACTTCACTAAAGGTATTTGAAATGTTCCCCAGTCAATTATTGGCTAAACAAGGGACACATTAATATTCTAAATATTGTACTCTATTGAACCAGGTAAAGCACTAGCTATATTTTTACATCAGTGTGTTTGTGTTGCACAGACACAAATTAAATTAATTAAATTATAACATTTTCAGTTACAAGTGGGACAATTCTACAACTCATCTCAAAATATTCTGTAACTTTACAAGTAAATAATGTCCACAAAGGCTGCAGAAAGTTTAAAGCCTTATTTTGATGCATCTTTGCTACAAACTGTAAAAGAAAAGGTGACTTTGAAATATTATTTGAAATGGTTTTGTGTGTTATGGCACTGTATGGTAAAAGAAACATTTTCATGTTGTGTTTTTTGTAAAATGATTCTGCTTCCTGGTGTTTATATATTAAAACTCTATTTGTGGTGTTTTACATACAGTGTGTGTGAAATATGCATTTGTAAATTATATAAACAATTCAAAAAATATATATTGCTAGTAAACACACACACACACACATGCTTACACTCACAAACACACACACAAACACACTCACACGCTTACACACAAACATCACACACACACAAACACACACACACACAAACACACTCACACGCTTACAAACATCACACACACACACACACACAAACACATACACACACACAATCACAAACACACTCTCACACACACACACACACACACTCACAAACACACGCTCACACTCACAAACACACACGCACACAATCACAAACACACACAAACACACTCACACGCTTACACACAAACATCACACACACACACACACACTTATACACACACACACTTACACACATACACACACACACACACACGCTTACACACAAACATCACACACACACACACAAACGCACTCACACGCTTACACACAAACATCACGCACGCACGCACACACACACACACACACTCACAAACACACACACACAATCACAAACACACTCACACACACACACACTCACAAACACGCTCACACACACAAACACACTCAAACACACACACAAACACACTCACGTTTACACACAAACATCACACACACACACACACACTTACACACAAACATCACACACACACAAATACACACACACAAATACACACAAACATCACACACACAAATACACTTTGGTTGCAATTTTGACATAACCTTAAAACTTCAAACACAATGAATATAAATGACTAGCTCTAGAGGCACAAAATTGGTAAACACTGATTGTTTATATATTGATAAAACAGTAAATATCACAAATATGATTAGTACAGCACTCATAAAACTTCATGGTGTTACTGATAGATTAGAAACATTACCTACAGTTACAAAACTAAATATAGAAACAGATGGAAAGATCTCATGTATTTTAAACACGGAAAAGTGTCAGTATGTAAATTAGGTGTGCAACCCTTTCTCAGAGACAGAAGTAAAACTTCCCTCACTTTTGAGGTGCCATAATAGTGGTGATGCTCCCTTAGAAGGTAGCTGCCTATGCAGACAGTGACTGGTTTTGTCCCAGAGCTGGGGTTCAATATGTTGCTCTTAGTGTTGACTGTGGCTGATGATGTCCTGTGCTCGGACTCTGTCCCTCAGCTCTGATTGGCTATCAGAGGCCCTGAGTCACTGTCACTCTCCCACGAGGATGACGTGAATCCCTCGGGGGCGGAGACAGAGTGGGGCGTGTCTGTGTAGCCCAGCCCCTGGTACCGCCCCCGTGGGGAGGCGGGGACTGAGTGATGGTCAGAGGACAGTCGGTCATGTGATGTCCCGATGAGCAGACCGGTGTGTTCTCCCTGCACA
>JAVLUX010000001.1:42816957-42819457 GCA_032164185.1 Moxostoma hubbsi
CAGTGAGTGTGTGTGTGTGCGTGCAGTGTGTGTGTGTGTGTGTGTGTGTGTGCGTGCAGTGTGTGTGTGTGTGCGTGTGTGTGTGTGTGTGTGTGCGTGTGTGTGTGTGTGTAGTGTGTGTGTGCAGTGTGTGTGTGTGTGTGTGTGTGCAGTGAGTGTGTGTGTGTGTGAGTGTGTGTGTGTGTGAGTGTGTGTGTGTGTGTGTGTGTGCAGTGAGTGTGTGTGTGTGTGAGTGTGTGTGTGTAGTGTGTGTGTGCGTGTGTGTGTGTGTGTGTGTGTGTGCAGTGAGTGTGTGTGTGTGTGTGCAGTGTGTGTGTGTGTGAGTGTGTGTGTGTGTGCGTGCAGTGTGTGTGTGTGTGCGTGCAGTGTGTGTGTGTGTGCGTGTGTGTGTGTGTAGTGTGTGTGTGTGTGTGTGTGTAGTGTGTGTGTGTGTGTGTAGTGTGTGTGTGCAGTGTGTGTGTGTGTGTGTGTGTGTGTGCAGTGAGTGTGTGTGTGTGCGTGCAGTGTGTGTGTGTGTGTGTGTGTCTGTGCGTGCAGTGTGTGTGTGTGTGCGTGTGTGTGTGTGTGTGTGTGTGTGTGTGTGTGTGTGTGTGTAGTGTGTGTGTGCAGTGTGTGTGTGTGTGTGTGTGCAGTGAGTGTGTGTGTGTGTGAGTGTGTGTGTGCAGTGTGTGTGTGTGTGTGTGTGTGCAGTGAGTGTGTGTGTGTGTGAGTGTGTGAGTGTGTGTGTGTGTGAGTGTGTGTGTGTGTGTGTGTGTGTAGTGTGTGTGTGCAGTGTGTGTGTGTGTGTGTGTGTGCAGTGAGTGAGTGTGTGTGTGTGTGTGTGAGTGTGTGTGAGTGTGTGTGTGTGTGTGAGTGTGTGTGTGTGTGTGTGTGTGTGTGTGTGTGTACTAACTCTCCCATGGCCCACGGCGGGCAGCAGCAGAGGGGTGGCAGCAGGGGTTTCTGTTCCTGCACCTCCATTATGAGCACCAGACTGGGATACTGATTCTCCAGAAAGTTCAACAGGAACATCAGGAAGTTGTAGATGACATACGCCTCGTAGCATTCCCGACACGTGTCCACGTAGATCGCGATCTTGGGGTATTTTAAAGCGATCCACTGAAACACACATAAACACACAAACACAGCAGTTTACCTTCAGGAATTCAGGGAATCTTCTCTTCACAATGACCAACAGTGTCTCGGATTCCTACTGAATATTTGGACATAAGCGGATGTTTGTGACTTACGCTGTCTAAGCTGTATATGGGAACCATCCAGAGAATTCTAGAAGAACACACAGTTATTCATGAGTCATTCAGCTGATTGTAATCTATAACACAAGTATTGTGTGTTGTGTGTTGCTCACACACCTGATGATGGGGTTTTGTAGCTCAGGGTGTGTGTAGTGCACCAGGTGTTGTAAGATACCCCACAGTGAGATCGGGATTGTCAAAAACACAAACACACCTGCGATGAACCATGCCTTAGTGTGTGTGCCCACCTACAGAACAGACAGACAGGTCATAGAGAGACAGACAGATGACAGACAGACAGGTCATAGGCAGACAGACAGATGACAGACAGACAGGTCATAGACAGACAGACAGATGACAGACAGACAGATAGATGATAGACAGACAGACAGATGACAGACAGACAGACAGATAGATGACAGACAGATAGACAGACAGACAGATAGATGATAGACAGACAGACAGACAGATAATAGACAAGCAGACCGAGAGACAGACATTTAGAGAGACATATAGACAGATAGATAGATGATAGACAGACAGACAGATGACAGACAGACAGATAGATGATAGACAGACAGACAGATGACAGACAGACAGATAGACAGACAGACAGATAGATGATAGGCAGACAGACAGACAGACAGATAATAGACAAGCAGACCAAGAGACAGACATTTAGAGAGACATATAGACAGACAGATAGATGATAGACAGACAGATAGATGATAGACAGACAGACAGATAGATAGATAATAGACAGACAGACAGATAATAGACAAGCAGACAGAGAGACAGACATTTAGAGAGACATATAGACAGATAGACAAACAGAGAGATAGACAGACAGATAATAGACAGACAGACAGATAGAAAGACAGACATACAGATAGACAGACATATAGACAGGTAATAGACAGGCAGACAGACCGATAGACAGACAGATAGACAGACAGACAGATAGACAGACAGGAAGACAGATAGACAGGCAGGCAGACAGACAGAAATAATAAGTAAATGTGCTGTAAATGCACAATATATACGCATCTCTGCAGTACAGTATTTACACACTGTTATACACGCAAAGTATTAATAAGACTAATATGCATCACACTGTTTTCTCTAATGAAGGATTTATTATAGATTTGGGTTTATTTCCATGAATCACCTCAGATCTCCGCAACTCCCACACGCACAGCGGCAGCGCCACCGCCAGCACCAGCGCGAACAACAGCGCGACCAGCGGCCGAATCCAGCGCCTCCAG
>JAVLUX010000001.1:42831957-42834457 GCA_032164185.1 Moxostoma hubbsi
AGCAACCACATATCAACCACCCATAACACCACAGAAACCAAATATCGACCACTGAGAACACCTTAGCAACACATAGCAACTACACAGAACTCCCTAGTAACCTCATAGCAACCATCCAGAACACAATATCAACCACATATCAACCACCCAGAACACTCCAACAAACATATAGCATACACTGAGAGCACCTTAGCAACACATAGCAACTACACAGAACACAATAACAGTCATCCAGGACACCCAAAAACCACACAGCAACCACCCATAACACCTTAGCAACTACTAAGCAACTTTCCAGAACACCCTAAAAACCACATTGCAACCACTCAGAATACCCTAGCAACCTCACAGTGATCACCCAAAACATCCTGGCAGGTATCCAGAACACAATAGCAACTACATGGAAACCACCCAGAACACCCTAAAAACCACATAGAAACCACCTATAACACCCTACCAACCACTTAGCAACCATATGGAAAGTACCCAGTACAGAGTGTGTTGTATATTGTATGTGCTGTATGTGTATTGTTTGTGGTTGTGTGCTTGTTGTGTGTGTGTGTGTGCTTGTTGCGTGTGTGTGGTGTGTGTGTGTATGTTGCGTGTGTGTGTGTGTGCTTGTTGTGTGTGTGTGTGTGTGTGTGTGTGTGTGTTGCAAGTGTGTTGTGTGTGTCTGTGTGAGTGTTTGTGTGTCTGTGTGTCTACAATTACATTTATTTTACTCTGTGCATGTAAACAATATTTTTTTTTTACTCTGTGCATGTAAACAATAATTTTTTTTACTCTGTGCATGTAAACAATTTTTTTTTTTTACTCTGTGCATGTAAACAATCATATTTTTTTTACTCTGTGCATGTAAACAATCATATTAATTTTTACTCTGTGTATGTAAACAATATAATTTTTTACTCTGTGCATGTAAACAATAACATTTTTTTACTCTGTGCATGTAAACAATCATATTTTTTTTACTCTGTGCATGTAAACAATCATATTAATTTTTACTCTGTGTATGTAAACAATATAATTTTTTACTCTGTGCATGTAAACAATAACATTTTTTTTCTCTGTGTATGTAAACAATAACATTTTTTTCTCTGTGTATGTAAACAATAACATTTTTTACGCTGTGCATGTAAACAATAACATTTTTTTTCTCTGTGTATGTAAACAATAAAATTTTTTTCTCTGTGTATGTAAACAATAACATTTTTTACGCTGTGCATGTAAACAATAACATTTTTTACTCTGTGCATGTAAACAATAAATTTTTTTACTCTGTGTATGTAAACAATAACATTTTTTACGCTGTGCATGTAAACAATACAATTTTTTACTCTGTGCATGTAAACAATAACTTTTTTTCTCTGTGTATGTAAACAATAACATTTTTTTCTCTGTGTATGTAAACAATAACATTTTTTTACTCTGTGCATGTAAACAATATTTTTTTTTTACTCTGTGCATGTAAACAATAATTTTTTTTTACTCTGTGCATGTAAACAATCATATTAATTTTTACTCTGTGTATGTAAACAATATAATTTTTTACTCTGTGCATGTAAACAATAATTTTTTTTACTCTGTGCATGTAAACAATATTTTTTTTTTACTCTGTGCATGTAAACAATCATATTAATTTTTACTCTGTGTATGTAAACAATATAATTTTTTACTCTGTGCATGTAAACAATAACATTTTTTTTCTCTGTGTATGTAAACAATAACATTTTTTTCTCTGTGTATGTAAACAATAACATTTTTTACGCTGTGCATGTAAACAATAACATTTTTTTTCTCTGTGTATGTAAACAATAATTTTTTTTACTCTGTGTATGTAAACAATAACATTTTTTACGCTGTGCATGTAAACAATACAATTTTTTACTCTGTGCATGTAAACAATAACTTTTTTTTCTCTGTGTATGTAAACAATAACATTTTTTTCTCTGTGTATGTAAACAATAACATTTTTTTACTCTGTGCATGTAAACAATATTTTTTTTTTACTCTGTGCATGTAAACAATAATTTTTTTTTACTCTGTGCATGTAAACAATCATATTAATTTTTACTCTGTGTATGTAAACAATATAATTTTTTACTCTGTGCATGTAAACAATAATTTTTTTTACTCTGTGCATGTAAACAATATTTTTTTTTTACTCTGTGCATGTAAACAATCATATTTTTTTTACTCTGTGCATGTAAACAATCATATTAATTTTTACTCTGTGTATGTAAACAATATAATTTTTTACTCTGTGCATGTAAACAATAACATTTTTTTACTCTGTGCATGTAAACAATCATATTTTTTTTACTCTGTGCATGTAAACAATCATATTAATTTTTACTCTGTGTATGTAAACAATATAATTTTTTACTCTGTGCATGTAAACAATAACATTTTTTTCTCTGTGTATGTAAACAATAACATTTTTTTCTCTGTGTATGTAAACAATAACATTTTTTACGCTGTGCATGTAAACAATAACATT